>OY734947.1:23405981-23610881 GCA_963457585.1 Spergularia bocconei
TGCTCTAGAGCGCTTGCTCCTGAAGCATGGTAAAATGGGAACAGATTCTAATGTATGGTTTAGTTTTGCCATTAGACACTGTGCTGGATATTATGTCTTATTTTGGGAGTTGATCTGACGATGACCTTAAATTGTAGGAAACTATGCTGGACTCGAAGCCCTTGACGCCTTTCAGGTCATCAGATAACTCTCGGCAAGCAATTGTTAAGGCCCCTGTTCGCACCAAAAGTATGCTCTCAGCATTCTTTGTCAAGCAGAAAACACCCAAGTTAAGGACTGGGACTGTGTCGTGAGCTTCAATCCAGAACCTCGGAGAACCAATTTTGTCAAACCTGAAGAAAATCCTACAGTTCCTTTTCTGGTACCAGGAGATCCATGCCCTTTTAAATCTGTCCACTTATCGAGGCTCTCTCACTTTGCCTTCGTTTTTTCTGATGTTTACGTAACCAGTGGAGTGCATAGTCTGATCCATAGAAATTCAGGTGGCTGTATATGGTTAGTATCATCTACTAATAGATGAAGTTTTTTGAGCCAGAATCTCTCGGGGTCAGACTATCCTCCTTACGCTCGTGTATCTCAGTCACTTAGAGCCATGGCACCCTGAAGCTTGTAAATCTAATAATGTGGTAGTTTTCACTTGATCATGTATATTTTAAGCTGAATGTTGAATTTCATTCATTGTTCTTTCATCCAATAATAAAGAGCTCTTTGATTATACGGCGTGTTTTCGTATGGAGTTCGATACCGACAGTGATGTTTAACCAGACTGATCTACTTTTCTAATCTCATGTTGAGCTCATTGACATATGAATGAAACGGAAGTTTCATTGGCACGGGAATTGGTCCATCCTACACCGTTTACGTTGTTTTCAGCCATATAGAGTTTGATTTCTTTACACCATACTTAGTAATTGGTAAAAATGGAGATTTGCCCCCGAAACGTTACTCATGTGTACAACTGAACTCGTCGACTCTCAATTGTGTAATTTGGTCCCTTAACTTTTTCACTTACGTGTACCTTAACCCATTTTTTCTCAATAACCCAGCCAAGTCAAAAAACACAACATATCGTGTCAACTTCTACTAGCTCTACAGCCTTTCGCAGTTTCTAAGTCCCAGTAACCGCGTAACCTCGTATGTAATTACAGAGGGCACCCTCTGGAGAACAAAAACAAACACACTCGGTCATCGCAGATGAGTCTCAGATCCACTGCTCTACTCAACTTCACCAATCAGAATCCACCAATCCACATCACATAACTTCTCTTACACTCAACAACTTAAGATCAAACCCAACATAATCTCCCTCAAGTTAAAATCCCAAAATAAGTCAATCAATCAATCAAATTCTCACTGAAAACTTCCATTAAAATTCATCAATGGAATCCCAATAAAAACACCCACAAAAAAAATCTAACAATGGCTTCCTCAAAAAAAGCACCATTTTCTCAAAAACCCTTGTTCATATTGACCCGTACAAACCTTCTTTTGTTATTTACCCTCTTAATAATCCTGGGTTTTCTCTACCCTTACTTGGGATTTACCAAAGTTTCAATCTTTTCGAAAGCGCAGTTAGAATCCCAGTCAAAATGGAGGAATTACTCTTTAAAAGAAGCTGTAAATTTTGTTGGGAAAGAGGGTAAAACTGTAATTTTGTGTATTGTTAGTGAACCTTACTTGTTGTTTTTGAATAATTGGTTGATTAGTGTTGTTAGACAAGGGCATCGAGATAAGGTGTTGGTGATTGCTGAGGATTATAATACTTTGTATAAGGTTAATGAGAGGTGGCCTGGTCATGCTGTTCTTATTCCTCCTGTTCTTGAAGCTTCTTCTGCCCATAAATTTGGGTCCTTGGTATGTTCCTTTTTATTCGCCTTTTTCGTCGATTTAGTGTATGAGACCGTCTCATTGTAGAATTTGTATTTATTAATGTTTTTATATTGTCGCTAGTTGGTCATTCGGAAACAGTCTCTCTAATAGTACGGAGTATTATAGATTGGGTTTAGGTGATTATACATTGGGGCGCGCTTTCTGAGGTCATGTGGCAATAGTCTATGCGATTTTGAAGTTTAATGATTGATATATGCTTACCTCATTATATCTGTGTGACTTATTAGTGAAGCATTTAATAGAAAATCAATGTATTTTAGGGAAATAGGGATGCTTTAGTTAATGGTGCTGGTGGTTGTGGTTGTCACTTGACATCGTCTTATGTCGAATGCTGTCATGGATGGATTACTTTTTATGGTTAGTTAGTGAATACAGATTGATATTCTGAGTCTGAATGGGGGCGATATAGAAGCTACCAAATTTGGATCTTTTAGTTGTGGAATCAGATTGTTTAAAGTCTTGTACCTTGGAGTGCTGTCAAAGCGATAGTTGGGTGCAATGTGGTGGTTCATTGACAGGTTTTAGCTGGTTTAGGGATCGGTTTCAGCCTAGAGCAAAGTAGAGACCAATAAAAAAACGCTCAAAGGTTTCGTTCCTTTGAATGGAGTAACAATTTGTGACTGACAGAGTTAAACTCCATATAATACTTTTGTGCAACAATTCTGGCTTGAGTTATAAAACTTTTCTCCATGTTTTGTTTTGAAAGTTAAGCCTTTCCATGGTAATTTATTAAATTTGAATATATAAAGTTGGGGAATCCTTAATATATCAGTTATTTGAAAGGTCCGTGAATGCTGCTTACTCTTCCTCAGATTAGTGGAGATTCCTCCAAAACAGAACATGTAAGGATGTTGGTGCCTTGGTGATTGTTATAGGATGGATCTTTGTGGTTCCTACTTATGTATGAGAGCATTGAGACTTGATGTTGTGTGCGTTACACGACCAATATAGTTGACAGTCTGTTTAGCTGTCTTACGGGGGCTTTATGATGTCAAACATTGTATGCATTTGGATATAGTTATGTGAATCCTACCATTCGGCCATTCCCTGTCCAACTTTTTTTTTTTTTTTTTCTGTTTCTGGATTTTTTGTGTGCTTGTAGTGCTGGTATAGGTCTGGCCTGCAGGATCAAATGTTTGAGTTGGCTTGTAATCAATATTCTTTGACTATATGTTTGTGCAGGGATTTTTTAACTTTACGGCTAGGAGGCCACAGCACCTTCTGAATATCCTGGAGCTTGGGTATAGCGTTTTGTACAATGATGTTGACATGGTCTGGTTAAAAGATCCATTTCCTTATCTGGAGGGCAATCATGATGTCTACTTCATGGATGATGTGGCAGCGGTATGTAGGTTACACCGTTCCATGCTGGTTTAGTATGCATACATTCACTTGCATGAGTGCTAAGAGTGTTGGAATCTACTTGCTAGTGATCTGACTGCGTGTAATATCCTCTCAAAAATAGCCTAAAGTATGCAGGGTTCTGCAATCATGCGCTTTTGGTGGCTGTAGTTTTTCTGTGTTTAAATGTTCATGGCTATAAGATAGGGCACGCTCTTATACTACTTGCATACTCTAATCCATTTTCTTTTTTGTCCTTCTCGTGTAGTATTAAACTGTGATTGTTTCATACATCTAGGTGAAGCCTCTAAACCACTCCCATGACTTGCCACCTCCTGGAAAAAGGGGGAGACCTTACGTCTGCAGTTGCTTTATTTTCCTCCGGCCGACAGGTGGTGCAAAATTAGCAATGAGAAAGTGGATCCAAGAACTTCAAGAACAGCCATGGAGCAGGGCCAAGAAATCTAATGACCAGCCTGCTTTTAATTTTGCGTTAATGAAGAATGCAGATCAGGTTGTCTTTCTTTACCATATTTGCAAAATTCTTGCTGGCCAACAAACGTGAAAGTTTCTGTACTCCTTGTATTTGCTAGCATATGAAATTTGATGCGTTAATGTTGAGGAAACCAGCATATCAGTGTCATAGACTCATAGTGTAGATTTGCTTTACATGTGAGATGTGAGCTCGAGACTTGCTTATTTTACCATCTTCTCTAGTGTTCTGTAGTCTCGTTCTGCTTCGTTGTGCTACTGGTATAATTCCTATAGTTTTTTATGACTTTTGGATGACCTATGTCTATAGATTCCACCAACTCCATTCAATGTAATATGTTATCTTTCAAGCCAACTGATTTGTCTCATACTTTGTTGGACTAAAATTATTTACTAGTTGCGTTTGTGTAATTGACAACAGGTGGATATGTATTTGCTCCCCCAGTCTGCATTTCCAACTGGAGGATTGTACTTCAAGAACAAGACATGGGTTCGTGAAACAAAAGGCTCGCACGTCATAATTCATAACAATTACATTGTCGGATCTGAGAAGAAGATAAAGCGTTTCCATGACTATGGCCTTTGGCTAGTTGATGACAATTCCGCGGAGTCTCCTTTGGGGAAATTGTAGATAGGTTGCATTGACTGGCAAACTTGTCAGGTGGTTAGTTTAGACTGCTCGATTACTTCACTTATCATTGCAGTCTGGCGTGTGTTTCATTAAGCTTAAAGAAGATTAGCGCTTTCAGCAACAACCCATGTGAAAACCGTTAAGCTGCAGCTGCTCTTCTGCGAAAGCTGATTTATTTGTGCAGGCGTGAAACAGCAAATGCCGCTAGTTGGGAGTGTTTGCTGCCAGTGTGTGTGCTGATGTATTGACTATGACAAATGAAGAAAGCTCTTAATGGGGTGATGCTGTGATGACTACGTTTGCTGCCAGTGTGTGTGCTGATGTATTGACTATGACAGGGGTGATGCTGTGATGACTACTCTGTAGTTTTAGGGTCTCAGTCGTCATGCGTCACGATACTGTGTAGTTATAGATGTTTGGGTTGAGAGGGCTTCAGACAAGCTGGATCATGTGTTCTCAGCTACTGATATGAATCCCTCTTACAAACAACTTGTATAAACAGTTTTGGGGCAAACGATTATTCGTTGATTAATAATCTTTCTTTTCGATCATGGATTATTATGTTCGTCCTTCGTTCAATTCAATTCAATTCAATTCAGTAATCTAACAATCTAACATCCAATTGCTTCAAAAACAAAATGATCTGATAGCAAAGTATAGAAATTAACATTCAACCTGAATTTGTGAAAAAGTAGAAAAAAATGCGTCTGCCGGGAGTCGAACCCGGGTCTATTGCTTGGAAGGCAATTATCCTAACCGTTGGACTACAGACGCTTGTTTGATTACATTTCCACCTAAATACTATATATAAAATAAAAAATATTTTAGCGTGTGATTTTTTTTTTTTTTTTTTTGGGCTGACCCATAGCGTGTGGACATTTAAGACATACATGTTAAACTTGCCAACAAGTAGACCTCAAGAAAAAACTTGCCAACAAGAAATATATGCAGCTTTGATTAAGATGGGAGATCAACCAAACAAATGGCACACCATAATTAAATACTTTTCACATCATTTGTTAATGAACGTATGCATCATCTGACAAAAGCCTCGTGACATTGATTTGAAGCCCTTTACGAGTTTATGAGTTCAAAAGTAATTATGTGATTTACGAATATTACTAATTACAAAACCATCGCAAATGAATAAATACATACATAAAGAAAAATTGAAATGTTTGTTATGAACCCGAACATGTTGGTTGGCTCATTGCTAGAACCGCAGAATCATAGGAGCACCAAGTGGCCTGGATCGCAGTTGAGACCAGCCAAAAACAACTAGATCGAGTACCCCAAGTGGCAGGATGATTAGCCACATCTACCTATCTATCTCAGGTTATATTCCCTTGACCAATCGTTGAAATTGTTACTAGATACCATAGGGGCCTATCACCTATGTGTCTCCGAGGATAAGTTAACGAGGACTTGTAAATGCTGCCAGATCAAACGAGCTTCATAAGAGTCCTTATCATGTAAGTGGCTCACCAAGCTCTGAAAAGCAGGGGGGGTGTTGAAAGGTGTACCCTAGAATTGGGTTTCGATTTACTTTGAAGACAATGCTATTTCGAGAATCCCCTAAACTAACGGTTGCAGATTCCCATGTCATAATAATGAGCACTTTGCGCAACTTGTCACTCCATCATTTCTAATTATGAAGTTATGAACACTTTTCATCATGCAAAAACGAGTACACCCTTAAATTCCCCTACTACAACACAACAATTCAAACAAATCTCATGAGAAAAAATTTGACATTCTTGGATTTTGTTAGGACTAATCAAGCTAGCATATGCCACATCACTAGCAAATGAGTAGCAATCTATCTCACTCTCACTCTCTCCTCCCGTGCCCCTCAAAGAAAAAAAAAGAAACGTAAAGAAAAAGACCAAATACTGAAATGCTTAGCTGTCTTTCTATGGTAATAATAATAATCAAGTCCACATCACTCGTCATCTAAATTCCCAAAATACCATTATTTCCATTATTTATTTCCATAATTATTTTTACCATTTTTAATCATATCCTCATATTTTTATCCATAATATAAAAAAAAATCCCATTTAAAATAAAACAAAATAACATTATTAATATTATTATTATTACCAAATAGTTCGTCTTCCTTAAATCTCTGGACTTTGTCTTGCACCAGTCAAACACCCTTCACTCAAAAAAACCCATTTTTTTTATTTACTAGAAACGGCGGAATCTATCACTTTAATTTACTGAGCAAAAAAAAGATAAAAACTCCACTTTTATCACTTATCAAAGTTTTAATCTTTTCTCAAAAAAATCTCTTAAATTTGATTACTACTAATATTTTTCCCAATCTGGGTTTTATGTGTATTTATCAAAGTTTCCACCTTTTTGCCCCAAAAACAGAGTAATCTGATGTGCTAGCATAACAATTTCACTACTCTACTTACCAAAGTTTCAATCTTTTTCATGTAATTTAGCAGAAAAAAATAAAACTTGGGTTTTGGGTTTTCCCATCTGGGTATCTTGTCATATACGCAAAGATTTGAGCTTTTCTTCATTCTGTATTGTAGTTTTGATTTTTGATGGTTTTTATTTAAATGGGTTCTCTTGAAAATGGGGTTTTGCTGAAAAAAGATCAGCAGCAGAACAACCATTTAATTAATAATAAAAATAATAATAATAATAATAATATTGGGAGGGTTGCTTCATTCACAAAGCAACAGCAGCAGAGACATAGATCGAGAATATCAAGGTTGTTTGTTCCAAAGAGATTAGGTTACTTGCAATGGATTTCCACCATTGTTGTTTTCTCTCTCCTGTTGGTTGTTTTCCAAGCTTATTTACCTGGTTCTGTGGAAGAGGAAACTGGGAATTTGGTGGGGTTGGTTGGACCTGATTTTGTCTACTTGAAGAATGTTATTGATGAGCTTGATTTTGGGGAAGATTTGAGGATTGGACCGACTAAACTTTTGGTTAAGTTTAAGAAAGAAGCTGCTGAGTTGAATCAATCGTTTGTATCTTCTGGGAGAAGGATTCGATTTGCTTATAGAAAACCTAAGCTTGCTATGGTGAGTGTGTGTGTGTGTGTGTGTTTTTTTTGTGTAGTATTTTTGTTGCTTATGTATGACGATTCATTTTTTAGGATAAGGGTGAATTATGGGGTTTTTGTAAGTTTTGTGAGTGTGATGATAATGCGTTTTGATTAAGTTATTTTTGATTAGTTCAGATTGTGGCATGTGATTGTATTTAGTTTGATCTGAAATCATGTTTTTAGAGTGAAGTTCAAGTTAAGTAAGTGCAGAGGTTGTTTCAAGGATGTTTGTATGTATGGTTTTAAGTGACAATGTGGTTTGCATGTTGGTTTTCAAGGTTTTTGCCGATCTCGCTGTTGATCAGTATCAGATTATGATGGTGACTTTAGCTGGAGCTTTGCATAAGATTGGTTACACAATTGAGGTAATGCAGTGGCTACATTTTGTTATCGCTTGATTCGTTGTTTCGATTAGTCGAGTTTCTGAGCTGCTCAGCCTTTTGTCATTAGCAAATGCCAGATGATTGTCATTGCTGAAATGAGTAATACCGTCATCATTTGACATTCATTTCGTGTGATGGTTTGAGTGAGTTTTTGCGAAACTGGTCCAGGAATATTAGAGTGAAAGAATTTTCATGGATAAAATTATGTCTTGATGGGTAAAATGGTAGCAAGTTTCGAGTGTTTAACATCTGGTGTATAGAACTGATAATCAGTTTCATTGTTGTGAGTACGAGTTTCTGAGAGAAATTTGATAAGAAATCACGAAGCTGACATGGAATTTGGGTTTATATGAGTCTGTACTGAGAACGGTGACTGTTGCATTGTTAGCATTTCTCCCTTCTTTTGTAGAGTAGTGAAAGTTGATTTTTTATGACAGTGAGTTAGATTTGTTGGCATAGGTTTTGTGGAAATGTTAATGGTAGACCTGTATAAAAGAAACTGCCCCGATGTAAAAGGGCATTTGAACCTTTATGATATGAGTTATAAACAAGGATAACTCCATATCTATTCTCTCTATACACTACTCACATCGACAGACTGTTGAGGATACTCTGTTCATTCGTGAAAACACGTCAAAATATAATTGTCGCGTCGGAAAAGAGCCAACGACCCGCTAAAATTATTAGGCCCTGCCATGTGAAAACGGATTGTTTCTGAAAGTAAGGCTTTCCTGTTACTTGGGAACCTGTAAGAAGGAGGAGGAAACATAGAGAGAGGGAGGAAAATAGAGAAGCTGGTGAATGGGAATGGGGCAGGGAGGTTTCGTAAAGTAACATCAAGAAAGGTATCGCTGCTGCTCTGTATAAGCGCTATTCAAAGACTCTAAGATGCATAGTAAGAACTTTATGGTCGATAGATAGATAGACGTACCGCCAAGCCTTTTAACACGACAAGAGGGAACATCCTAATCTGCTGAAGCATGCAAAGTGAAAGGAGTGTGATAAGGACTTGGAACAATCATGTAAAAAAGGGTTCAGAGCTTTTAAGTAGATGTTCATAATGTTTGGTTCGAGCAAATTTGGGTTAGACACTGGATTTAGCTACAGTAAAACTATTAATGGTTAGACCAGGGAACCAGTTCTACTGCACAGAAAATTTAGTCTCGTATATCTGTCTGGAATGTGTCATTAGAAACGACAAAACCTGTACAGTAATGTGTCTTTAGAAACAATAACTAATTTTCGACAACCAAAATGCTAAATTCTGAAGGTGTACTGTATCATATTCAGTAATATTTGTGACGTAAGCTAACGGATGATGTGATAATACATCATAAAATGTACGTCACTTCGATTTCCTAACTTTACCTGTGGTCATAAAGTAATTGTTTTGGTGCCCTCTACCCTAGCTTCGTGCGGGCTTCCCATGTTATAACAAGATGGTTCTTGAATGATTCCAGGTGTTTTCGATTGAAGATGGTCCTTCACACGCTGTATGGCTACAAATGGGGATTCCAGTTTCCATAGTTCAAGCCAAAGACCACTCTCAAACTCCGAGTAATATCGATTGGTTGAAGTGAGTTATCATGTTCTCTTTTTGCACTGTGTTAGAGATTTATGTCTTCTATGGAATGCCTCCTTTTGGTCATATATCTCCATATTTAAAAGAGAGTTTTACAATAACCCCGTTGGGTCTCAAATCAAACTAATTAGATAAGTTACCCTTTTGTAACATGCCATATGGCCATATTCCCTACGTTCCAAGTAGATTGATCACCTTCTAGCCAAAAATCTCCAAGATAAATGATCCCTTGTAATGGTCTGACTAATATTGTTACTTTTGCAGCTATGACGGTGTTCTTCTTAATTCACTTGAGGGGAAGACCATTCTTTCTTGGTACGATCTGTTTAAATACTTTTCAATTCCGAGTTGCAAATGTTTTCTTTAATTTACTAGTGAATTAATAGTGTATGATCTAGGCTTCTTTGTATATTGATATTTTGTTCCCAGAAACCCTGTCAACTGTCACGTCATGGTTTGATATATGCACCCTTATTTACTGATTAGATTCCTGGACGCTTTTGTTTCTCCTGTAAAATCTCGTAGAGTAACACATTGGATTCAGTTGTTACATACTTACATTTAAATAGGGCAATTTGATGAGACTTGCTAAATACTATTGTATGAAAGCGATTTGAGGGCTTGGTAACTTTTTTGTTTTTGGATGGGTTCTGAACCTATCTGTGCCCGATTTCCCCCGGATGATCTGGTTCTAAGAAAAATCGTACCAGATAACAGTACTAGAGGAGTAGAAAAAAGTGGCCTACTCAATTATTAAATTTTTTTTTTTTTTTTTTGAGTTCACTCAACATATTAATTTGTGATGTAAGCTGATCATACCTCAATTAAGATCACATGTATGTCAATGAATGATCATACTTTTTACAGTTTTATGCAGGAACCCTTCAAGTCATTACCACTGATATGGACCATTCATGAAAGGAGTCTTGCCAGTCGTCTAAGTCAGTACACCTCGAACACAACAGTTGATATATTCAACGATTGGAAAAAGAGCTTCAGCCGTGCTTCTGTGGTTGTCTTTCCAAATTATGCACTCTCGGTATGTAACACACTTTCCTTTTCGAACCGGCCATGTTAGTGTTTATCTTGTTATTACTGCATCTTTCCTTTATGCTACCACGTAGAGAACACTGATTGTTTGGAAGTTCCACTTAGTCTATCACCCCTTTATTGAAGAAACGAAATGGGTGTTATGCATTTTTTCCTCAAGCAGGGTCACTTGCTTGAGTTGCTTCCAGGCATGATAGACTCAAGAGAGATGTTATTTACATCTTGAGAATCGGTTTTCTCACGTGTTATCAAGTTCATGTAGTAGAATGGGGATTTCTTGTGTACTTGCTGTCCATCTTTAATCTTTGTGTGCCTTTTAATCCACTCCTCTCTTTTGCTGCACTTTTTCGTAATATTTATAGCGTACTGAGCACTGCTTGACTGAGTTGACTCCTAGCATGTTTTTGTTGTTAGGTTTTTAGACACAAAACATGGCATGGGGTTTCTGCTTCAATGCCCTTTGACACCTTAAATTTCTAGTTTTTTCCGAGCGCATTACTACATATAATGTTCTTTTATTCCTCTCATTAGATGATGTATTCAACATTTGACACCGGAAATTATTTCGTCATTCCGGGTCCTCCAACTGAAGCATGGGGTGCCAATAGCTTAATAGCCTTCAATACGGAGCAGCTGCATGCAAAGATGGGTGTTGCTGAGGAAAAATTTGTTGTTGCTGTTGTGGGCAGTCAATTCATGTATAAAGGTTTGTGGCTGGAGCATGCCCTTATTTTGCAGGCTTTAAAGCCACTTCTTTCGGAAGTTCATTCTGACATCAGATCAAATTCTGGTCTCAAAATCTTTGTGTTGACCGGAGATTCAACTGGTAACTACACCAAGGCTGTGGAGGTAATTCCAGTTAGCCATTTCCACCTTTTCTTCAGGTTGTTATGTCCATTACTCTGTAGAGTATCGATGTGCCTAACCTGATTTATTGAATGTTTTCTGTAGGCTATCTCTGCAAGTTTGAAGTATCCAGCAGGTATCGTGAAGCACGCTGATCGCGATGCAAATTCAGATTATGTACTCAAGAGAGCCAACCTTGTCATTTATGGATCGTTCCTGGAAGAACAATCATTTCCTGATATCTTGATAAAGGCTATGTGCTATGAGAAGCTCATAATAGCACCTGATCTGTCCATGATTCGGAAATACGTACGCCCCACCTTTCTTCAACCTTTTCATTAATGCCAATTTAAACTATTAATGGTTATCTCTAGTTGTTTTTTCTTTTAAGTTGCATTACACTGTATATTTTAGTGGTAATCTCTGACCTCATTTGCGATAACATTTAGGTTGATGACAGGGTCAATGGCTTTCTTTTTCCCATGGAGAATGTCATGGTCTTGACTACAATCGTATCAGAAGTAGTTTTGAGGGGAAAATTATCACCCCTGGCTCACAATGTTGCTTCAATTGGGAAAGAAACCGCTAAAAATTTTATGGTGGTAGATGCTATTGAAGGGTATGCATTGCTATTGGAAAATATTGTGAAATTGCCATCAGAAGTTGCTGCCCCAAAGCCTGTTGCTGAAATCTCTTCCAAATATAAAAATGAATGGCAGTGGAACATCTCAAATGTTAACCCTGATACAAGATTTAAGAATAGAGATTTGAGTAGTAACAAATTCTTGGACAAGATTCAAGAGCTCTCTGGTAAGACAGAGGCCTCAGTTTCAACATCTGCTAAGGATGATGATTTTGTATATAGCATCTGGGAAGAACAGAAACAAGCCGATATTGCAAGTGCCGCAAAGAGAAGAGAAGATCAAGAGGTGAGAAAATTGAATGGATCCTGTACTTTCTTTGATTTCGATTACTGTGTTATTTTGTTTGTAGTTTCCCAAGTGAAGCCAAGCTTCCCATTTTCATGTGTATAACATATTTATGTTTTCTGTTAACAATACAGCTTAAGGATAGGTCTGACCAACCTCGGGGAACATGGGAGGATGTGTATCGGAATTCTAAGAGAGCCGATCGCTCTAAAAATGATTTGCGTGAAAGAGATGATGGAGAGCTTGAAAGGACAGGTCAACCACTGTGTATATATGAACCCTACTTTGGGGAGGGATCCTGGCCCTTTTTGCATCATAAATCACTCTATCGAGGAGTTGGTCTTGTAAGTTACTGGTTTTGCTCTGATATGTATCAATTTGTTTTCGAATTCTTGAATTACGGCTTTGACACATTATGGATAAAAGGCTCGTGAAACATCTGATATATGTGACTAAGTATATCACAATGTATTGGCTTATCTTTACTGGCCACGCTGAACGCTTGCCATTAGGTGGGTATGCATTTTTTAGCGAGATTATCAGGAGCCATCAACTAGTTAGTGAAACAAAATGCCAGTGTCCTTTTAGATCCCCCTTTTTTTTATTAATTTGTATAAATGTTTTGTAACTGTAGGCCTCAAGAGGGCGCAGAAAAGGAGTGGATGACATTGATGCGTCCTCTCGCCTCTCACTTCTTTCCAATGCCTACTATCGAGATGTACTTGGAGAGTTCGGAGCCTTTTTCGCGATAGCTAATCGCATCGACCGTATACACAAAAATGCCTGGATTGGCTTCCAGTCCTGGAGAACAAAAGCTAGAGAGGTATCCCTCTCTTACTTTCTACACCGATCTAGTTTTGCGCCTTTTAATTCTTAGTTGAAATTTCCTTGTGTTTACTTTCTCAAATTACTTTTCTGACATTTACAGTCTTTGATCTTGGCAGGTAGCTTTGTCTAGAACGGCGGAAAAAGCATTACTGGAAGCCATTGAGTCTCGAAAACACGGGGACGCTTTGTACTTCTGGGTTGGGTTGGGGAAGGATCCTAGGAACCCGCTGAAGCTAGATTTTTGGTCATTTTGTGATGCTATAAATGCTGGTAACTGTAGGTAAGATCAAAGTGCAGTAACATTCGTATTGTCTGGTTTTTGCCTGGCATATGCTGACAGTAATACTGTGCATGAAGGTCGGCATATTCTAATGCTTTTAAGAGGATGTACGGCATCAAGCATGAATTGGATTCTCTGCCGCCTATGCCTTTGGATGGTGATACATGGTCCGTAATGCATAGCTGGGCTCTGCCAACTAGGTCGTTCCTAGAATTTGTCATGTTCTCAAGGTAATTGACACGTTATAGCACTGTGATTAGAATTTGAGGATGCAGAACTTGTGGACATTGCTTTGCTTGCTTGGCTCTAGTATAGAACTCGAGCAGTTACTTAAGGTACCTTTGTGGTTTCAGAATGTTTGTGGATGCATTGGATAATCAGATGTATGATGAACACCATTCCACAGAGCAGTGTTATTTGAGCTTGTCCAAGGTAATTTGCCTACACCTCAATTATCTTTGCATCCAGTTCCATCTCTGTCCTGAGTTCCTGACGTAATGGCGTAAACTCATCAATGCTACAAAATTTGTGGTGCAGGACAAGCATTGTTACTCCCGGGTTCTCGAGTTGCTGGTAAATGTATGGGCCTACCACAGTGCAAGGCACATGGTGTATATCAATCCAGAAACCGGTATGATGCAAGAACAACACAAACTACAGGACAGGAGAGGTCACATGTGGATAAAGTGGTTCAACTTCCGCACTCTGAAGAGCATGGATGAGGACTTGGCAGAAGAAGCTGACTCAGAGAAGAAGAAAAGGCGATGGTTGTGGCCTTCAACTGGAGAGATCTTCTGGCAAGGTGTCTACGAGAAAGAGAGAGAACAAAAGAAGAAAGAAACCGAGGAGAAAAAGAAGAAAAGCAAGGAGAAGCTCCAGAGGATAAGGCATCGGAACTCACATCACCATAAACCTCTAGGTAAGTATGTAAAACCCCCACCAGAAGAAACGTTAAATACAACCATTGCCGCGGTGAGGAGATAGTATTTGGTTTTCCTTTCCAGCATCATTTTATTGTCCAAGTAGGTGATAGTCGATTATTCTTTTGTATCAATTTTAATTTATCTAATTTGATTGTTTAGATGACATTTTTAGAGGATGCAGGAGATTGTTAGGGGGGGTTTTGTATGTAAATTGAGGAGAGAAGAAGAAACACTGCATCCTTTAGGCTGACATTGTTGATAAATTCAATATATGAAAAAATTTACGCCCCTGTTAAGTTCCTCGAACTGAGTCTTGACAGAACAATTGACTCTGGTTTGTTCCGTGACCCTGTTAAGTTCGTTGTATGCCCTGTAAGTCGAACTCTCAAATCGAGATGAATCATGACAGTACAATTGACTCTGGTATGAAGTACCTTAACAACCAGTAAGCTGCAGGGGCAAAAACTGACTTGGTTGCAAGCAAAAATAAATGGAAATGTGGCAAATCATTGATGTTATGATCATACAAAACCGTTTACTTATGTGCTGAAAGCAGGGTTTTCCGAGTTATTTGACACCAATTGCAACCAAGTGCCGCCATTCAGATTCAGAGTTAATGAATATAACAGAGCATAACCACTCTCCCAAGACATGAACCAACAATTCCATTACAATACACGGATGAAAACTGGATTTCGAAAGAAGTTTTTCACTTTTGAGACGCATCAAGCTAAACTCTAGTACACCTATCTAATGTTTGCCCAGTCAAGCTCGAAATGGCAAAACATAAACTTTAGAAATAAACCGACCTCCCCATATTCCTGCAATCTAAACTTTCATGTCATGCTCAGAGGCATTTGTCGTAGGCAGATTCATCTAGCCACATATCAGTTGTCTTCCCAACCAGAACCAGACAGGCAATAACGGATTCCAGACTCGTTCCAGAAAGTAGATGGCCTTTCGCGCATCAGTATCTTGGTGCTGCATTGAATAAGAAAAGCATATTAGATCAATGAAAGAGATAAAGAATGGCAGACCAGTGGAAAGAATATGTCTCGCTGTACCTCCCCCTATAGTAGCTTCAGGCAACCGCTCAATCGAATATTTGTGTGATGTGATGTACATTATAGGCACACCAGGAATCTGCAGTGGAATGGATGTGTAGTAAGTATCATGACTCAATTCAGTGGATATCAAAACGAGCAGGACTACTAATAACACACCAGTGGCATACCTTTCTAATCCTGCGCTTCAGATCACGATCACATGTCGCAACTAGGTAGCATTTATGCTGTTTGCACCCAAGTACACAATAGAGTAAGTTTAACCACAAGGACTTAGAAAATTTTGACTGAGTATTCACACAAGAATAGAAGGGGACAGTATGACTAAGCAAAAAGCTGCATATGTTCCACAAGGAAGTCTCAAATCACGTGAGGACATACCTGAGTAACCCTTTCGACAAGGCAGTCATCAGCATATGTTCCTTTATGAGTACAAGGAAGTCTCTCAAATCGAGGATCCTTTGCAATCCTACAAATTAGAGGAATAACATCAGTAATGGCCTCGTCAGGCAGGGAATTGTCCAAAGGTGACATGAAATTAGTAAGCCTATTGTATCCAAATTTGATCCTCACAATGGCCAGAAGGGACAAATCAATTCAGCAGAAGACGGCCAGCAGAAACATGGACCAGTTACGTAAACCAAATTACCACCCCTCATACAGTCATACCCAATGCCTAGTCGTCAGAGTGTGTCTCCTCCTCCTGGCCTTAAGGCAGATGCAGGAGGGAAGCTTCTTATTAATTCCAATAAACTCCCATGGTTGGATCATACGAGTTCTGTTTCTATAGTTTAGTTGGGGGGCAGGGGGACAATACAGCTTGTCATTGCATAAACTGGAGAACTCGGCTTTCACTTGCTTTAATAAGATGACATGGTAGGACATCATACCTCAAAGCGACACGATACTTCTGTCCTAGTTTCTC
The DNA here is from genome assembly GCA_963457585.1 of Spergularia bocconei. NCBI lineage: Eukaryota > Viridiplantae > Streptophyta > Magnoliopsida > Caryophyllales > Caryophyllaceae > Spergularia > Spergularia bocconei. Next base: position 23,422,213 of record OY734947.1, read on the forward strand.
GAGCTCAGCCATCACACAATCCGTAATACAAGGGGTACCTAAAAAACACCAAACATGAAGCAGAAACCAAACATCAGTTTAAGCACTGACAGCTTAAACAACACACAATCGCAAATGACCTAGCAGGCCTCGTTTGCCTGCTATTATAACAGTATAAGCACTCACATTTTGCATATAAGCAGTCCATCATCCCTTTCTCCAAATCCAACTGCACAAACAAGTAAACACAACAATCACAAAACCGCGTAATTCCCAAACCCGAATCAAACCAAAACAATAGACATCCAGTAGTACTTCTTACGAAACCCTTTCGCCTAAACAACATTACTGAATCCAATTTCCACAAAAGAAGCAATTAATCATAATAAAAATTGATAAAGGCACAAACTTTGTTCTGGATGGAGAAATTGATGAAGTTGGTATCCACCAAAACCCGATACGGCGGTCCCAAAGCAGTATTATACTTGAAAAACAAAGCTGAAGAAACATACGGCCTGAAATAACAAAACCCACAAAACTTCAGCAAGAAGATTCAATTTTGGTGAAATACCCACATCATAAATTACCCCCAAAATGTTAAAATTTAAAAGAACTTACACATCTTTGGAGGATTTTTCAGCTTGAGCATCCTTTTTCTTATTAGGGTTTAACAGTACTTCTTTGTAGCTAAAATTACAGTAAAAACAAAATTAATTCAAAAAAACTGGGAAATTGATGAAATTGAAGTAAGAGAAGAGGAGTGAAAGAGAAGAATTTGTACCTTTTGATGGCCTTGGAGGTGATTAGCTTCTTCGTGACGGCAAATTTGGGGCCTTTTTTTGCTTTTCCCATTCTCGCTAAACCCTAATTTTTTTTTGAGAGAGAGAGAGGGGAGGCAAAGGGGCGGCTTAAGAGTGACGGAATCGGAGAAGTGACTGACGGCGGTGTTTTTATTTTCGATTGTTGTTTTGTAATTTTAATCGTTTTTTCTTTACATGTGAAGAGGAGATGAAACAAGGCTAGATGAACCAACTCACAAATGTCTAGCTTAGGTTAGAAGATGGAGTATAAATAAGTCATTTGTTGGTCGACATCTCGTATTTATGATAGCATTAGGTCGACAAAGTATGTAATTTTGAGATCAAGTGTGGTTTAGACAATTAGTCGTATTCGGAAAATAATCCGACAATTGCAAAACCCTAGGATATGATTTTCACCCGTTAAGGAATATGGGTATAGTGGTTACTTGCTGTAAATAGCTGAATTCGGTTATAACTAACTCGATGAGCTGGAACTAGGTTGTTAGGACCAAACTCAAGTATAAATAAGGTTGTAAGATTGCATTTTGCAGTCCAATTGATTATCAAATGAAAACACACCCTTCCTAATTCCATATCTATGGTCTTCTCATTGTCATACTTCTACTTTTTATCTTAAAACTACTTTTACTACCATTGTTTTTTTTCTTAATGGAAAATATTACACTATTGATGAAGTGACAAATTAATATCAATATATTTTGGGTGTACATTAATACGATATAATATTATATACTAGTATGTCGGTATAAGTTAATTGTGAACTACACCGTATGTAAATTTGCTCTTACTCAATCTAAAAGTTAGCGAAATAATAATCTCGATTCAACCCGACCCAAGGTAACTCAACCAAATCTCCCATTTAAACGGTGCCTTTGAGAAAGTCATTACACAGTCTAGAAATATCGGGAGACAACAGACAAGGAGTCCCGGGAAGTATCTGGAAGAGTAACGAACGTTTCGCGCGCCTTCTTCCTATTATTTCCCCTGTTATAAAAAGCTCTCTCCTCTTTTTCCCATTCCAACAGAAAAAAAAAAAACGGTCAAAAAAAAATATTCCGAAAATCTCCCATTACAAAAATCTACAAATTTACTAAAGACCCACAAAACAGAGCTTTAATCTTCAAACTCCAATTTCATTTCTAGGTTCGTGATCAAATTTCATCTCTGTTGATTTCTAGTTCACTTGTGCCACAATTATAATTATGTAAGTTTTTAATTTACATAGGCTTAAATATCTTTAAATTACTTAATTGTTATGATGGGTAGTTGTAATTTAATTTTATAATATGGTTTTGGTATTCAATTTCATATATTTTCATGTGCATGCAATTGATTGTATAAATTTGTGCATTGATGTTGATAAATGGGTAATTTTGTTGTTGAAATTTGGATTATGTGTTGGATTAGTTAAAAATTGAAGTTTTGTGCTGATAATTCAGCCTCCGGAAATTTGGATTATGTGCTGGATTAGTTAAATTTTGGGAGGTTGGGGATTTTGCCATGGTGGTTAGGGTTCGTCGAATTCGGCTAGACTCAATCCAATTTTAGGGATACTTCCTCGGTTCCCATTCGTGAACGTATATTCAGACCAAACGTTAACAAATGAAATGAAATGAAATGGAGGGACTAATTGTCTAGGTTAATTTAGGCATATACATTAAGATCACATTTGGTTGGGGTTTGGCCCAACTTCAGGAAAACCTAACTTGGGATGATTTGGTTTGGTTCGGATCAGTTTGATTCTTAGTCGAATTCAGGTTTCTAGTAAGGAATTCTGGACAGGATGTTCGATTAGAGGTCGGGTTTTTGTAGTTCTAGTGTTATTCATGAGTGATGACAAGGGATTCTTTTTCATGGATTTTTAAAGAATGATGGAATGAAAACACGAAAATTCATGGGGTTCTTTTTCTACCTTAGTAAATGAATTGTCACATTTTAACTGGGAGAGAACAATGGTGCTTTGCCATGGTTGTTAGTATAGCTGTATAGAAGAATCTTGAGTTTCGTATCGACATCTGTCCCTTGTTGTAAAGGAAGAATGGCAATTGAATTGAGAAAAGTGAGAGCGTTTGATTTTGTTGTTATGGAGATTGTTTGTTCTATTTTTGAGGGTGAGGCATCTCTTAGATTTAGTTTTACTCAGTTGAACTCATTTCTGTTCCGAGATCAGTATCAAAGATTAGGCATGTCTTCGAGTGTTAATTATGCTGAGCAGACCTTTGAGAGCAAGAAATAGACAACAGTTTCTGTGTGAGTTTTTAGGTTTTTTTCGGAGTAGTTTTGTAATGCACTTGTTGAACCGTCTATCTTTTTAATTTAGTTTTCTAAAGTATGTAGACTAAATTGGAGTTACGCGTTGCAGTTTCTCTGTTGTAAGCACCTGTGATTAGCTACCCTCCTACACTCAAATTCGTGTTTGGATAAGTATCCCGGAAGATGTTTCCAGTTTATGGAGGTGTGAACCCTTACCCCCATCTGAGAAGTCAGACGCCTTCTTCTCAGTTTTATTATCCGAACTGGGGAGCTTTTTCGCCTCCAATGAAGGAAGACCACGCCAGCACTCCTCATGTGCAGGAAACTTGGGCTCACAACTGTAATTGCCCCGCTCCAATGCCGTCTCATAATTGCTGTATTCACTGTCAACATCCTTCTTATTACAGCTTCAGGCCACCGTATCCTCAAGTCCCACCACCACCGCCTTACGGCCACTGCTGTGATGGCTATCCAGCTGCCTATCCACAACCATACCCATATGTTCCACCTCCTCACTGTGCCATGGAAGTGCCTAGATATGAGTATGGAAAGAGTGGATTCCATTGCTGTGAATGTCCTAATCATACAACCCAAGTGAAAAATGCAAACAATGTCAAAATTGAAGAACAGGAACCTGATGTTGAGACGAAAAAGGGTGAATCTTTGGTTCCTGCTGAGGCAAACAGTTCTTCATATCCAATTTTGTGGATTCCACCTGGGTATATGATGAACAAAGAGCCATCAAGAAGGATGGTTGAAAATGAGGCAGATGAGAAGCGCTCCCCTCCACTTATCGAGGAGTCTCTGGTACAGCCAAGGCTTCATCAAACTCAAACGGGAGAGCGAGGTACACCACGTGTTCAGATGCCTAATCAGAACACCCTGACGGATGAACGCAATTTGCTTCCCCTGGACATGAATAGCATTAGGCAGTTATTGGGTGGTGGAGCAGCAAAAAGACCACATGATCAAGAAAAGAAAAGTGGGGATGACATGATAGCCCCAAGTGAGCAACTTTCTTACCCTATGATTTGGTGGCCTTACGATGGACAGGGCAAAGATCATGTAAGAGGCCGAGAGGAAAGAGAAAATGATAGCACACCTTCTGAAGAACATCCTTCTACATATAAGGTTGCGAACCTTGAGCATCCTGATAACGAATCAGCAAAGGAGAGGATTGGAGCAGCAACAGGAACTAGGGGAAGCCAAAGAAGTGAGAATGTGAAAATAATTCCTGTTAAGCAGCTGGATGATTCTGCTCCGAAGTCTCTGATTAAAGAACAGGAGTCTAAGGTGGAAGGAACTCCGAAAACTGTGGGGGAAACTGCGAAACAAGAACCTGCAAGGAGTTGTATTGGTATGAAGTCGTCATCTCCCACTAAAAAATCAAAGCTGCCACCGATTTGCTTGAGGGTTGATCCACCAAAAAAGAGAAATGTCAGCTGCAGTTCCGGGTCTCCTAGTCCTGATGACAAAAAGTGTCAGAATTCTGTTGTGGAGTCCAAACGGGTGGGGAAAAATGAGAACTTGCATTCTGGTAAGCAGATTCCAGTACAGGAAGCTAAAGAGCACGATCCTATCAGAAATGATGTTGTAGTATCCCATGGCCCCGAGGAAGAGAAAGGATCTCGTAGTGAGGAACACAAAGATGGAGCTGAAAGAAAGGTTGTGCAAGAAGCAGATACCAGTAAATTGGGTGGTACTATGAGCGAAGATGAAAAACAGCTTGCACCAGAACCGCAAAATATACAGCAGGGTAAACATGAGGAAGTTGTTACAGCAGCAAGGCAGACCTTGTCGGAGACAGAAGCAGCTGTGATTATTCAGTCTGCTTATCGTGGCTATGAAGTGAGAAGATGGGAACCACTGAAGAAACTGAGACAGATAGCAATTGTTCGAGAAGAAGCTGGCAAAATCAAAAGGCAAATTGAGAAGCTCGAGTCTTGCTCCCTTGTGGATAATAAGGAGAGACTAGCTGTTGGTGAGACCATAATGAATTTGTTGATCCAGTTGGATACTATACAGGTATGCATTCAAGGACTGTACAATCTTCGTCATTTCATTGAGCATTAGAGCATAGGGGATCCTGCTGTGTAGTTTGATGTTTTTTCTAGGCTATATGGAAAATGTTCTAGGACTTCTGTTTTGGAACATCCCTTTCCTACTTTTATCTGCTATAATTGCCTGATGTTTTTGATTGATTAACTGTATCAGGGATTGCACACAACTATCCGGGATATTAGAAGGTCTGTCGCGAAGGAGCTAACTACATTGCAGGAGAAGTTAGATTGCATACTGAGTCAGAAATCTATCCCCACATGCCCCGAGAATGCCATTACTGAAGAAGCTCAAGGACAGTCTGAAGAGTCTGGCTTAGATGAAGGCACTTCAGGTTCGTTTGAGATTGTAACTGACACTTCAATACCATCTTGTCTGAACGGGTCATCTGACGCAAATATGAGTGCTGAATATCAAATGGAAGGTGACAGTGCCAAGCTTAGTGAAGCTGGAGTAGAGCCCCAAATGGAAGTGCCTGACAAATCCAGAACAACTCAAGAAAATTCCTCAATGGAATCTCAGGATCCATTAGCTAACGTGAGGCCATTTGATGATATTCATGCACAGTCTGACGTGAGCATTCACGACAAAGACCGAGAAGCAATTCTGCGTGTAGAATCACGTCATGAAGTTGGTGAGGAACATTTTGAAAATGAGATTTGCAGGATGGACTGGGAGTGTGATCTGGGAGCTGCGAAGATCCCTCAGGGCATTGACCAGGAGGGAGCTGAACTAACAGGACTTCCTGCAGAAAGTGAGGATCAATTTGTAAATACCAAAATTGCTGGTGACAAATGCAGAGATACAGAAACTGCTTTTGTCTTGGAGAAGGTGGAAGATAAACATATACAGCCAGAGTTGCACGACGAAGTTATCAAGGCAAATGAGCAAGTATCTGGAGTCGAAGATGCAGGCACATGGAGCAAAGATCAGGAGATTAATCAGCCCAATGATAAGCCCAAAGTCCAATGTGATGATGTTGTAGCTATCGAGCATGAACAGCCCAAACCGGTTGAAGTATGTGACATAGAGACTGACATCCCCAAGCCAATGGAAACAGAGAACTTGGAGCAGGGTTCTGAGCTGCAAGAACCTACAGCTGAGGAGGCACATCTTGTAGTCCCAGTCACTGAGGTGGACAAGGAGGTTATGACAGAGGGTGGAGAAACGAGCATAGCTGAGTCGGCTGAAGGCGATGGGCAACCAGAGGAAGCAGCAAATGAATCACAGTGTGACCTGCAAAGTTCTGGCGATCACATAATTCAGGTGCCTGTTGCTGAAGGTGTTATGGAAGCATGCAACAACGGGACGAAAACTTTCACAATTGATGTACAGCAACATGAAGACAGAGATGGTGCACCGAGTCTCTTGCCAGATAGTATAGTCTCGGTCCCTGCATCTAATGATGGAGAACAGATTGACAAGAGGATAACAAAAGAGAACGAGAAGTTGAGGAACATGTTGGAGAAACTGCTCGCCTCTGGGAAAGAGCAGCAAGATGTTATATCCAGCCTGACTACGAAAGTGAACGACTTGGAAAAGAAGCTCAGAAAACAGAAGAAGATGAGAACTGCCAAGCGCCCTGGGCTCGCTGTTTCCTGCAAGAAGTTGCCTACTGCCTCCAAAAGGCAAAGGTTAATGGTGTAGGTGTAGCATTGCAACACAAATTGTGATACTGAGTGTAACAATGTCCCATCTTTCTTGCAGTTGCATAATGAGATGATTGCCTTGTACAAGAATAATTTCCAAGTGATAATAAAAGCTGTTTCTTGAAACTTGTTGATCAGTTCTTAGTAGTATTGATAGTGAGCCTTTGAGTAATTTCAATTCACTGATTTCCTTTTGGACTTGCCTATCCAAATGCAACTCAGGGCCGAGATGGATTGACGGGCATCTCTGAGCCTTATAATATCTGATGCTGTGTGATGAGCAGGGGATCAGAACCTGAGGTGCATGCCATAAAATGCAAGGGCCTGATAGAACTCTCAATAATCATGAGTACATGTCCAAATGAATGTATTGTGGTTGTTCGGAACTTTGAATGTCTTTTGAGGATAGTCTGTAGGTTATTTGGTTGCCAAGGTAACTATGTGAATGTCTGATTGCGAGCCCATCATGAGAAATTACTATTGTTCTAAACTTCTAATGATTCAAAAATCCGAATGAGTTCTAACGTAGTTGCAACTTACGAGGTGAAATATGTGACACGACCCGAAGAGTATGCTTTGTTGGTTAGGTGTTGAGAAACATGCTAGAAACACGATTTTTAAGATGCCAAAAGCAAGAAAAAGTTTGTAAAAAGACGGAAATAGTCGTGAGAAGATACGGAAATAAAACCGTCTTTTAGGGAAAGGGAGTGAGAAAGGCAAAAGTAACATTTGTGTATGAGCGTCTTTTATACGTCGGGTGAAATCGTGAAAGTCCAATATAAATGTCCTAAACTGTTACCTGTCACATTTCCGCCTCTTTTTTTTTTCCCAACCAATTATAAGAAGAAACAAAACGAACAAATCAATCAAATATATTTCTCCCCCTCGAATCCTCTAATCGACTACAGTAAATCATTTGGAAACATATCTTCGGTAATCAATTATTTATCCTTTTTACCCCACACCAAAATCAACTTACTCTACTTCTTACTCTGCTTCCACTCCACAGTGAAAAGAACACAAAAGAAAGAAAGTGAATAAAATCACAGCTGGAATTCCCAAATTTACCAGCTGTCGTATATTTTACGCGGACAGTAAAAAACTAAAAACATATAAAAACCCCAAAAATATCAAAACACAATCTTTTTTTTTTAAATTAAAATAAAAAGGTGGTCTCATTTATTTCTTCCCCCCTTTCCACGGTCCCACCTACCAAACCCATTTCTCTCTCCTGCGGTGGCGCAACCTCTCCCAGCCGCCACCACCACCGCCACAACCACCGCAAAACCCTAATTCCTCAATCCCCAATTAATCATGCCGTTTTAACTGCTAAACCCTAATTTTCACTCTCTCCTCTTCAATTCTTTAATCTTTATCTTCGAGAAGAAGATTAGAAGATTCGAGAAAAGATGCGGAATCCGGCATCACTTCCACCAATAGTGCCGCCGTCGTATCAACAACCACCGGAAAACACGCATCTTTTAGAAATTAATTTGATCTCCGCCCAAAACCTAAAGCCACCGTCAGCGAATTTCCGCCGTCTTCAGACTTACGCCGTCGCATATGTCGACCAGCACATGAAACTCCGAACAAGAATCGACCGCGTCGGCGCCGAGAATCCTACGTGGAACGACAAGTTCATCTTCCGAGTCTCCGACGAGTTCTTAGCGCGCGAAACCTCCGCCGTCACCGTCGATATCTTCGCCGTCGGCCTTATCCGTGACGCTTTCCTCGGTTCCGTACGGTTTTTAATCAGCAACGTTGTTTCTCCGGCGAAGCAACAACTCGGTGTTCCGGCGTTCATCGCGGTGCAAGTCCGCCGTCCTTCCGGCAGGTTTCACGGCGTTCTTAACGTCGGCGCGATGGTGATCGACGGCGCGGAGATCAACTCGTCGCTGAACTCGGTGTCGGCGATCGGGTATCTTGCTATGATGGGGGAGTCGAGGGGAAATCACCGCCGGAGAAAGAGCCACCGTAGAGGAGTGTCGGACGCGAGTTCAGGGAGCGAGTCATGGGGTGGTGACTCGGTCGATTTCTCGGATGGGACTGAGTCAACCGGGTCAACTAACTCGTCTTCGTCAGGTGTGTTGAGGGAGTTGAATGGGAGGAGAGATTTGGCGGGAGAGGAAACAGAGGGAAGGATCCTGTGTGGGTTAGGGTTCCAGAAGAAAGGGCAAATTAGTCTTTCTGAAGAAGATATCAAGGCTTTTGGTGCGTTGGATCTTAACTCGGGCTGATCAACGACTCAGATGTACTCTTGATGATCTCGAGGGTATTCGTCGATCCCACGGTTCAGATTTGATCAGATCATCTTGTGGTTAGAAGGGTATGTGACTGTGATATGTGGTGTGGTAAATAATTTTGACGTGTGACACAAGAGGCTACTTGGACTTGGATGTGAAGTGTTAACTCATGTTTTCTCGGATTTCGTAGGAGTGATCATTATAATGTAACTGGTTTCGTTCTATCGTACTTTTTTAACTATCGGTTTGTTCTTATTGATTGATGATCCTATGTCTTAGCGTTTTTGTAGTTTCGGTAAAATTTTGTTGATTCGTTCGGTTAGTGATCGGGCAATGTTAGCTGATCAGTGGTTAGTTTGCTGAAAATGTAATGCTTCTCACATGAAAACAGCTTGAGGAGTTTAGGGCTATGGTAACATCTACTGATCAACATTTGATTTATATTGTTTACCCTAAGTAATCTACTTGTTTCGAGAATTATGAGTTCATTAGTTGAGACGGCTTCAATTAAAGCGTTTATTTTCTCGATAATTATGGTTCTGTGCACTGTCTCTTTAAACAGAGTGATGTAATCCAACTTGGTGTATGAAGTTGGAGTTTAAATGTACTCTGTTGATGGAACCAGACCAATAGCAATGTGGTTGCGACAGTAGATGTATATCACTGTATTGTAACTTGCAAGTCTAGAAGACCGACTACTTTTGATGGTTAACATTTGGTTTAAAACTTTAAATGCATCTAAACAGTATCAACTAAACGTTAACAATTGAACGAGATCGGACAAAGTATTTCTCTTCTCGATACGTGTAAAAGTGAAATGTTGTCTGCTACACAATAACTCTGCATCACATAACCTTGTGCAAGTCTGACACTGTGACACAGATTTTGTTCAGTTTTTTTCTCTCTTCTCCTTCTCTGATTTCTGATAGCAGTAATAAATAAAAAAGTACTATTGCACTTTTAAAGCCATTGGTCTAAACTTGGATTTGCTGACCTTGCAAATCTTAGCCTCTGTAGCTGCCATTTTTGCCAACTGCTCCTACTCTGGTAGTAGCAGTACTGTCATCTTAATTTACTTGGTTTGTGAAATTTACTCACCTATTCAACCTGCCTAGCTCACAGTCAGATGCATTAGGTTTGAAAACTCCTTTCTTTTCTTTTTTTTATGATATTGGTAAATACCTTTTGGATACAACCACGACATCCGTTACGATACATTGAGTCTGAGATTGAGAAATCGAACCCCAAATCTTGAGTGACTTGAATCACAATTCATATAATGTTCGATTTCTCATTGTTTGTGACTAGAGGAGTTCACCCTCGAATCTGTACACATAACTACTTAACTAGTTGATGTTAGTGCAAACATCACGATATATACCTGTACGTCATTTTGTGTGTAAATCTACTAAACAAGGTTGTGGACTTGTGGTAGTAAACCTTCGCAGTCAGACTCATCAATAAACATACTCTTACGAGATCATTCAACTTTAAATGTAGAAAATACAAATCTGGTTTGTGACGTGATTGAGTGATTGATTGGGGAAGAGTAAAAACATTGGGAAGCAGTTGAGTACGTAGATTGGAGAAGGGCGAAAAACGATGCATGTTAGTACTACTAGGCTACTAGTAGCATTTTGCAAATCGCGATGTAGATTGTACTTGAAGATTCATTCAATTTCATGATGTTCATAATCAATCTAATAAATGTTGGTGGTAAAAATTATTTTAAAGGGGTAAAAAAGATGGACGGACCTTGATTAGATGTTCCTGCAAAATTGATCAGTCCACAACATGTCAATTCACTCATCTACTCCTACTACCCTGTATTGCTGTATAGTTGACTTTGTAATGAGTCGATGATCTTTTCGGTGCCACTCGATCCATTTGAATCTATCTAGTCGAGATCATCATTGCTAACAAATGTGTTCGAGGAGTTGGATTTGAATCGAAGGAGTAGTACTTCCATGATCCGCCGATATAAGGTTTGGAGGACGATCTTGGTCGGGTTAAATAGGGATCGAGCACCTTGCTTGAAAATTAACGTCAACCAATAAGTCTTACGACTCATCTCGTAAGTGGCTATAATCGCATAATAAGAAAGCTCTAAAACATCGCCAAATTGATTAAAATTATTGATTTCAGATTTCATCATAAGTTCGTAACCCCGATTTCTAAATTCAAGACCTGTTTATGTGTCTTAACTCTTTAATCTGCTCAACTTGAGAAAGAAGCAAGTGGTACATACGAGTGGAAGATCTTCCCTATCGTAGAAAGTGGATTAAGCCAAAACATTTGAGGCTACAAATGGAGAGTTCATATTTCTATTGTGAAGTACAAGTTTCATGATAAAGAAATGAAATAAAAAAACATAGGTCGGCACTCACTAGTGACTAGCAAAGTAGGTAGCATGTTGGAAAGGGTCAACATCCAGATATCAGCTAAAAAAGACATAGGATCATTCCAAGAGTAACAAGTAATATACCCATGTCTCCAATAAAGTTAGATTTTGAGGCAATATAAGGCTAAACCAAAGTTGATAAGACTCAATGGGATGCATGTTCAATTTGTACAAACAACTTTGTCATGTATCAGTATATGTGCTCCTTTTCAATGCGATTGATTATGGTGCGGTTTAAGTATAGTTAATCCGTTAGGCAACCCGTAGAAGTTGCACCCAAAGCTCAAATCTCATCGAGCTAATTAAGAATTTGCGAGTCTTAACTCAGCTAGATTATTCTAGCTACATCGTGATCGACTTGAGCTCGGACCGAGTTTTGGGGTAAAGATTATTGTTAGAGACCTTTATTAGAGTGCTTTGTGAAAGGCTTCTATAGGTAGTACGAGTAGTGAACATTTGTAATCCATCTTTGTTTGATTTTCGTCTTTTTAGGCTTCGTTTTAGTTCGCAAAAGTTTCCATCATTCCATATGATGTTTCTCCAATAAGACCCCACAAAAAGTGCATACACCAAAGTCCTTCAAATATGTGCGCCTCTACATGAACCAAATCCGTGTGCTTTTTTCCCTTGATTTTGTTTACTCCGTACGTACACCAAGACATGATAACTTTTGCTATCTAGCAATTCTTCTTGGCCAATATTTTGTTGTAGACTATGAGCATTAGTTTTGTGCTAGAACTTAATTGTAGTACAATCTTAGAACGAGCTTTTGTGGAGATGTTTTCTAACAGGTTACTAGTTCAGCTATTAAATTGTTCTGATAGAGTTACGACCACAGTAGTACATCAAAATAAAGAAACAAACAATGATATCGACATGGTCATTCCCCCAAACCAATAATATATATGTATCTGTATCTAAGTTAGAAAAAACAGCGCATATGTTAGATTTAAGGACCGTGTCACTACTACCAGTGCAGTGCAGAGTAGCAATTAAGTAGCAAGTGTGTCACTAGACTCACTAGTCACTACTAGCAAAGTAGCAAGTAGCAACATCACTCACATATATACAAGGTATGCCGTATGCTCCATGTTGCGGATATTTAAGGACTAATTTTTAGCCAACGTGTACCCCATCACTTTCAGTGACTTCCGATGGGAACTAAACCGAACAAAACCATTTCACCTTCGTTCCCGTCCACATTCAACATATAATAAAGTTGGCGGCTTCACTATAACATAATAGGCCCCTAACACAAGTAGCAGGACAGACATGTAGGGGACTAAAACAGACATTACATACAAATAAGATTCAACCACCGATAGGGCCGGATCTAATCCCATAAAATCATCTTACTTATGAAATTTTACTATAAAAATAGTAGTGGATTAATTGCTTTCCTTTTTTGACACAATATTTACATGTTTTCAGAAATAATAATCGAGATATCCGATGCACCCCAACCACCCCTCGATGATTCGAAACGGTTAAATGTCGTTTGTATATTGTATAACAAAATGTGTCATACATACATTAACGTGCGACAAAGTTGGCTTTGCTGGAAAGACGACCTGAATTATTTTGGGGTGTCACGGCCACACTTTACATATACTCCATGTATGTCCCTAGCATGCAGTCGCCAGCTCCACTAAGTTACCATGTACGTCTCTTGTGAAAAGTAAGCTTACATGTTAGGGTTTAGTAAGGAAATTGCATCTAGTCTCAAGTTGACACAAACGAACTTATGTCCGTAGTTGGAGTGTTTCAGGCTATCTATCGTCCCGACTTTTCAGTAGGACATTATAACCGTGTACCGTTATGGAAATCTCGATTAATTAGATATATCTTACAATTTATACATATGATAATTTAATTTTTATCGGATACACACATATGGTAATTTTTACAAGATGTAAAAGGCCAGGATGTAAGATTTGGACTCCTAGCTTCCGAGTTGAGATCGAGCATGATATAGCTATCTACTGATGATGTATTGATGTATGTCGTACATATAATTGCCTTTTTGAATGTTATAATTGAGAGGTTTAATTTCTAACCCATTTGTATTTCAGCTTAATGAATTGAATTTATTATGTGTGTGTGTGACATATTTGCAATAATCAATCTGTAGTGGATCGTTACTACACATTTCTTTTGTTTTTCTACGACAATATGGATCGTTACCATACATTTTAGCATATGCTTGCTAACGACATGTTTATTATAGTATTCTGTTTCCATTATGCTTAATTGGTCTATGTTAATTGCATATAGTGACACATAACAGTTAACACTAACTATATAATGAAAAGATATACATCAAAATTCAAAAGCAAAAAGAGAAAATTAAAGAACACAAAAGAATTTTGCGAGGTGTAAGATTTATCACAAAAAGAGGTTAGTAAGTTTCCTTAGCTGTCTATAAATAGAATTTTGTTGGATATAGATAATTGATCGACCTTTCGTAATTGAACAAGCCCGGAAAACCTTATATGATAGACAAACTTTGATCTATATGTAACTCGTTTGTTACCTGTTTCAAATCCGAGCAAATCCGAGCGAAACCGAATTACATAAACTATGGTATGTCCACTATTCTATTACTGTGTTAAGGTTCTCATCATGGGAATTATAAGGAGGAGCCCAACAGTGGTGATATTTGTCAGCCTTTAACGGCCCATTTAATAACACTAAATGGAGAAGAAGAAATTACGGTTCAAAATTAAACTTCTACCTAACTAACTGCTAAAGCATATACGGAGTATGTATGAAAAGAAATTGTCAAGTCTCTACTTAAACAAACTTTATAATTCGTAATTAATTGTACATATTCCGTATAAAATAGCTCAACTAACTGATGATCGAGGTTTTTAGAGATAGATAGTATTCTAAATTATGGTTAAATTGAACAAACTTGGAAAATTTTGATAAAGTTTTTAAAGGCCATAAATGTTAACTAACTCAACTAACCGATAAGATTATCAGAGATGATGAATGAAATAGCTCCATTGTAGTAATGAAAATGAGTGTTTAAGTCATAATAATATCAATGAAATGTAAAATAAAAATACCACATTTCTACACACACTTACTCTAAAATTTCAATCCCATCCTCCACAAATTTGTTACTCAATGTCCACTTCTACAAAATATCACTAGTTTGGTGATAACCTAAGACACCACCAAACAAATTAGATGGCCCATTTCAAAATTCTTCACGTCAAGTAAATAAAGCCGTGATACGACTTATTTACCGGCCACCACGAAACCAAACATATACGGAGTACAGTAAATTAGGGACTCATTTATAAGATTACAAAGGAATTATCTAAATTAATTTACGAGACTATCCTCATCATCGACTCATGACTTTAATAAAAATTACTATGATCTTATAAGTTGAAAATAACATGGTCTTACAATTTCTCTTTTGGTACTATCATTTTATGGTTTGATAAGTTAAGTACAAAGTATGAATGTGAATTATGATTAGACTGGAGGTCGAGACTTACTTGTTTTTTTTTTTTTTTTTTGTACTTTTAGAATATCTAGAGCAAAATTTACAATTGATAAGTGATGATAATTTGATAACATCAAACTAATAACAATCAAAGTGCTCATGTATTGTCTTTTAATTTTCTAATTACTATGAAAAAGCACGAAATGAAGAAGTTTCCCAATGTGGTAAGAAAGTAGTAAGATTGCAGCTTGGTTCATGTACTTGTTTTCTCAAAAATTCCAAAAGTTGCGACAGCTCAAAGAGACATGACTACATTGTCTACACATAAGAATGTGAGAAAGAGATAGACCAAAGAAGAAATATGGATCCATGTCCATAACAAAGTAGTAACTAGTAAATGGTCATCTATACTTAATTAGGAGTAGCAACTAAGAATGGACAATTGATAACACGATTCGAAAATCTATCGCCAAACCATTTATGATAATTTCCGTTGTCGAATGAATAAGCAACTTTTTGCGATGCGTTCGATGATTCACTTTTATTTCTATGGTCAAATCATATCATCCTACCTATTTCTAGTGAAAATACTTTATAACCACAAACAATTAGTAGATAATTTATAAACAATAATTGTTATTTTACAATATGCTATTGTTGTACCACATTGGCACATTGTTTGAAATCATGTTGTTCAATAGATCCAATCATATAATCTCGATCATACCAATGAATATTTTTTTTTATAACTTTTTTCGTGCCACCTAATGATACCAAATTTTAGTACCACCATACTCAGTACTCACATATAATATTATATCAATAAAAAAGATATCTCATAACATAACACTGAACGCATAATCTAACTACAATTAGTCTGGTGTGAGACGGTCTCACACTAACCTATTGTGAGACCATCTTTCTTTATATAAAGGTGAGCTCTTTTAAATTCTAAGTAACCATTATACTTCTTTTAGTGATTGTTTTAATTTAATGTATGATTAGAATGCCCCATATAAAATGAGTAAATGAGTTATTTAATAAATTATGCCTAAAATGTTTTGTGACGACCCTTCGAAATCAAAACTTGTATGGTTAAATCGTAAACTAACAAGATTACTAAAAACAATATAATGGTCACGATCAATGTTAAACGGTTCACTTTTTAAACAGTTAAATCCATTTCACAATAAATTATCGTGAGACCGTCTCATATGAGACTTGTTGATCTAACTAAACTAATACCGAATTCGATACCTCCTGATGACGCTCCCCCATTTCGACGTTCCTTATCCCGAATTCCGAATATGTGTGTACTAATGAATTTACTAGTCTAAACAAACAATAATAAGAAAGAAACTAAAAAAATGTGGGAGAATTTTGGAATTTGGATGAGTAAGACAGCATTTATTTTGCTTTATATTGAAGGCCAAATAAAAAGGGGTTGGTCCTCTTCACCTCCCTATAAATAAAAGTATACAACCCCATCATATGCTACTCCTCACATTCTTGCACACACTTCTCAAAGTTTCAAAATTTGTAAAAACTTGAATCAAAAGTTTGGCCATTTTTCTCTCCTTTTTCCCCCTTCTTTTGTGTTGTGTAAGCAAGAAGACTACATTCTAAAACTTTCACCTGTCAATTTGTTTTTCTTAAAATTAATTGGACAAAAATCTCTTTAACACAAACGTAAACAACAAACTACAAATAAAGACACACCCCCATTAATTAATTACTCTTTAATTATCTCTCTCTTTATATATTGATGATTTCTTTCCTCTTTTACTCTATGTTTTTAGGCTGTCTTCTTCTGTGAAATTTAGCTATCATTTTGAGCTTATTATTATATTATTATCATTATAATTTTGATCCCAAAATCCCAATTTTTTGGGTCTAAATTCCTGCATTTTCTGGTTAATATTATACCCATTTTCCCAATTAAACTATAAAGTTGGGAAATTTATTGTTAATTTTCTGGAAAGATTCAATCTTTTTCCAATTAAAGGTATGTTATTGCTCACCCATTATCAATTTTTATTCATTGACATAATTTTTCAATTTATTTGTGGGATTTAATTATTTGGTGGGTATGTTCATGTTTTTTTTTATTTGTTTATATAATTTTGTGAGAATTATTTGTTGAGTTGTTGATATCAATAATTTAATTTAATTTTTAATAATTATGGGGGAGTTGTTTCTTATAGAAATATGGCTTGTTAATTGTGGGGTTATGGTAATTTAATTTAATTAAATTTATATTTGATTAAGTGGGTGATATAAGTCTAATTCCTTACCTAACATTTCACTGTTTTTGTTAATAAAATTATTGGGGGTCAAAATTGATTAGAAGTTCAAAGTTTGTAACTTTTTCCAGAAAAACGAAGTATAGATTATGAAATTAAATGTGGGTTGGTTGAAGATTTGAATAGAATCAGCTAATTTGGGGTTGTTACCCTTTAATTATTTCTAATTTGTTGTTGGGTTTCATCTGGCTTGTATTGTTCCTGTCAATTGTATTCTTTGATTTGAAGCTTCTTAATTACGCTCCCTTTAAACGTCACATCAATTTGGTATTTTCTCCATCGATGTAATTAGCCTAACTGCTGCATTTACATTCTTAAATATGGTATGTGACTATGTATCCTGCCCACAGTAGATTTTCAATTTAGGAGGTGATTTAGATTTATCTTGTGTAAGCAAATTTACTTTGGAGGGTGGGGTTTCGATTTCGGGTTCGTTGGGGTAAAGGTTGCGTACATCCGTAGTTGGTGTCTTGTTGGTGAAGTTTGAGAGTTGAAATCTGTGGCATTTGTTGATGGAATCCTGAATTGGGTTTTGTATGGAGTCTTTTACCACAAGATATTGATTTTTTTTTTTACTGTTTTTCGGAATGCATGAGGCATGACAAGATGAACAATGAGATCTGTGAGAATTCCGAAAGTGTGCATAGTTATATTTGTTGTTATAGAAAGAGCATTCTACTACACTCTAGATTTAGAGATTTTGTATGTGGTGATTTTAGTTAGGTATGAAAGATGAAAATTTTCTTTGGTTATGGTGTCTTATGAGAAAAGTTTTGATGCAGGCCGTCTTTTCTTATCTAGACAATGGATAGGAATGCATGGGTAAGACATTACCAGTACGGCGCTGTATTCAGTCCTTTCAAAGTCGATTTGGTTTCGGATGTCAATGAGGAATTGAACAAAGACATGGTGTCTTTGGATTCGACTCTACCAGATGATCTATTGGAAAGAATTCTGGCTAATCTTCCAATTGCCACTATCTTTAGAGCTGGTTGTGTTTGCAAGAGATGGCATGAGATAGTGACATCGAAACGTTTCTTGTGGAACTTCTCTTCCAACATCTCATTACAGAAGCCCTGGTATTTCATGTTTACCGGCACTGATGAGTTTTTTGGGTACTCATTTGATCCCACCCTTAGGAAGTGGTATAGCATTGACCTCCCTCATTTTGTCACTTCTAATTGGTTCATTGCCTCCTCATTTGGGTTGGTCTGCTTCATGAATAACGATAGCAGAAACGAGATTCATGTTTGCAATCCCATTACCCGATCCTGCAAGAAGCTTGTTGAGCCATCTGGTCTTGGATCTTCTGATTATAATGCTTTGGCGATCTCGGTTAACAAGGCATCACACAAGTATCATGTCTCGATTGTGAGGTCAACGCAGGTGCCTGACAACTTCTATGAGTGGGATGTCTCCATTCATGTTTATAGTTCAGAAACAATGACATGGGGGACTTCTTTGAAAGAGGTTCTAAATGGGTGGAGAGCTGGTGATGAGAGTGTGATATGTGATGGCTTCCTTTACTTCTTACTTTACGCAACTGGAGGTGGAATGTTCGATCATCGTCATGGTCTGATCAAGTATAAGCTTTCAGACCAGCATTCCCGAGGCTTACTGATGAGAAATTTCATTCCAGCCCCATGTTCTTTGACTTGCGGGCGTCTGATGAACCTCAATGAAAAGTTAGTAATGGTTGGAGGAATCGGGAAGCACGAAAGGTCTGACATAATCAAAGGGATCGGAATATGGGTCCTGAACGGGACAGAATGGCAAGAGGTTGCTCGGATGCCTCACAAGTACTTTCAAGGGTTTGGAGAGTTCGATGATGTCTTTGCAAGCAGCGGGACTGATGACATTATTTACATCCAAAGCTACGGTGCTCCAACTCTTCTCCTATTCGATATGAACCAAAAGCAATGGAAATGGTCACAGAAGTGCCCTGTTACCAAGAGGTTTCCCCTCCAGCTCTTCACTGGGTTCTGCTTCGACCCTAGGCTCGAGGTTTCCCCGTAAGCTCGCTGATCTATATAATTGAGCTCTGAATCTCTGATCTGCTGAAGTTTTTTTTTTGGGTATTATCGACATCCATGTTTCAGAAAAGTTCACAGGAAAATACACCAGCTGGTAAATTGTTGCATTTCAAAGAAAAACCAGAACATTGTCTTTTGCGCAGGTTCTGGACACCTAGGGATTTGAAAGAAAGGAAACATCAATACAATTTGCTGAAATTTTCTGCACTTGTTATCTAATCAAATGAACCTGTTGTGTTGTTTTTATTCAGAAATGTGGACAAAAAATGTCCTATTTTTCACCTTGAGTTTTATACTTGTTTATACAAACTTCATCATCACTCTTCTTGTCTTTGCATGCCTGTATGGTTCTGAACAATTTTGTTGATATCTTGCCTGTATGGTGGAATACTACATGTGTTTGTTTCTCCAGAAAAAAACTTTGGATGCTGGTGGTTTCTTTGGGTTTTAATTTACCAGTTTCAGTAATTCTTGAAACCCCAAATCAAGATTTAAGGGCCATGACCCATCAGATTTTGGTACTTTTCCTTTGTCTGTCTTTCTTAAGAAGGGACCCCCTTGATTTCAAAGTACTGGTATGGGTTGTATATTTGGCCCTTCCCCATGTTTATGTCTTGATCTTGAGAAAGTTTTTTACCTGCCATTATTCGACATCGAGTTGTATGATTATTGAGGAAGTTTTGGGTGCATATGAAGGAGATCAGGATTGGATAAGACGAGTATTACGGATTTAGGGTAGGATGTAATGGGATTTAGGACGTTTTGAGCTAAAGACGAGTTTCCTAACTTAGAAACTTTTTGACAATTAAGCTTAATTTGCACTTCATTTTAGCGTAAGATCATCTTATCCCCGTTTTTGCGTGAATGGTCCTTGTGAGTTTCTCCTAAATGTACGCAAAGGGTTGCACTTTGGACCATCAAACATCAGTAACTTGTTATGGTACAAGACTACCAAGTACAACTCTCAATTCCATCTCATTTGTATATGTCATGGTTTCTCTGAAATTTTATGGCACATGCTCTTTCCCATAGATATGGTAGACACTGGACCACTAACTACTGTCATGGGGTTGCATGCTCTTCCCCAATCCCCACCATCTCTATCTATTACTCCCTCCATGCCAAAATATATGACGTTTTCAAGTTACGAGGCAAGTTTTGACTTTCAATTTCATGAAAGAATATCTTATCAAAAATTATAAAAATTATACCATTGGATTCGTTATGAAATATAGTTTCACATGATCATAATTTCATAATTTTTACCCTTATATTTTGAGAGATATCGAAGTTCAAAGAAGTGTCTCGTAACTCGAAAACGTCATATATTTTGAAATGGAGGGAGTACATACATTTTCGGGATATCATCGAGCTAGACTAAATGTAACGTTTATCAATTCGGTGGTTTATATTTCCTATTCGGACAAATATTGAACATATTAAAATGATCATATTACTCTTACGGAGTATTTTTGATCGGATACCAACTCATGTGAGTCATGCGACCACATACTACATAGATACAAAAGTAATTAATTCGCTTAAGATGTCTCAACCCCACTAGCATGTGTCTTTCCTCGAACTTTTAATACATAAGATCACACGTCTTTTTTTCTGTTCAAAAAAAAAAAAGATCACACGTCTTTTTCTTGTGCTAATATCAAACGTAAACAATTGAATGGAACGAATGCGGCAGGGTAGTAACTGCAGCCATCAAGCTAAGAGCTAAGACATGTGCTTCTCAATAGAAACAATATGGTCTGCATCTGAGTTTGTTGGCATCTTCCTTGTATGTAGTATGGTGACTTTCCCAGCTGAGTTGTGAGTGTCTGGCATTGCTGCTCAGTTTCTATTTTCGGAAACTGTTGCCCCCACTATAATCCAAGGCCTGATATCAATGCAATTATTAAGGTCCTTTTTTAAGTTCCTAGATTTCCTGTGTTATTTGAGCAATTGAACATTGAGCAATCACTCCCAAAACATTTTAACTTGCAGGCCTTAATACGTCAATACGAAAATTCGATTCACTTGCTTAGCTTTAAACTCGGTGTGGTACAAAGAACATAACAACGTTTCATATCAGGTCGTCTCACCAAAGAAAATGTGAGAATCATTTTAGTCTTAGTCAAGAGACGTGAATTTGTCATTCAAGTTCAGATTAGTCATAGGCCCATGTTATAGCTGCCCATTTCAATCAACAGGGCCAGGTTGTGCACATGACACTACAGCTCTGACTTTCGTCTTCTTCCCATAAAACATTTTACTTCAAAATTTACATTCAAAGACAAAGTTTATAAGGTTTTGTGTACACTCCAAAATTTAAGGTGGCCTGTCGTTATAGTCCAAAATATTAATATCAATAATCGCCAAGGTTTATTTTTTGGGCCATCTAGGCTCTGTTTTGGAACAGATCAATATTACAATCCTATGTCGAATTGTCGATAATGATAAAGAAAATACCACATTATATGTCAAGAGTCGAGATTGTAAAGTCCGATGTGATCAAGAAATAAAATGTAAAAAACGAGTCTAATTTTGGATTAAAACTGATGATATTTAATCCGCCCATTAATAAAAATACGAATTTCAAATTATTTTCTCTTTCTAGTTTATAACTTTGGTAGTGTCGATACTGAATCAACATCGACACCACCAATGTGAATTTGAACGTGAAACGTATCGTATCGAACACGAGAGTATGTAGCAAATGCATGCGAGGAATGGGCTAGTGAGTAGTGACGTTAGAAAGCAAGAGAAAACGACGGAATAACGACCAAAACAGAAAATTGGCGCGTACAAACATAATGATAGCTCCTTATCTCTTAATTTTATACGTTTGTAATTCCACATTAATTCAATCAACATCACAATTTACGCAATTTCCAAATCACAAATCCACCTCCCCAAATTTAACCCCAAAAAAAAAAAAAATACCCATTTTCGACTTTTTCGATTTTATTTCAGCCAATTTGATTTCTAACAATTGCAACATACTCTGTCTTTTTCCATTTTTTCTGGGTTTAAATTAATTTTTTCTTCTGATTTTTCATTGCCTTTTTTTTTTTTTTTGAATAATTACATAATTGCAAATTATAAAGAAACAAAAAATAAAAATAAAAAAAAGAAGGCCAATCATTTTTAATGAGATCATCCATGGCACTTTGACACCCATTTTTGATTTTGGCCATGAATTGAATTGAGAGGTTTTTCTTCAATTCTCTCTCCTAATTTCATTGGCTATCTGGGAAATTCAGGTAGTTTTTAACTACTATTGTTTGTAATTAAATTTTGTGTATGATTTTGTTTAAGATCTGTAATTATCTGTTTCAATTTGCAATTTTATGGGTTATATATTATGCTATTTTTGGTTGTTCTTGATTTAATCATTTTGTTTGATAATGTTTCTTCATTAATTAATATCTCTGATTTTGTTGAAGGAATTGAAATTGTTGAGCAGTTTATGAATTGGGTATGTTGAAAGAGGTGTTAGAGTATTTTTTTTTCTTCCATCTCGAGTTATTAAGGTTTATAGGGTGCTCCGAATGTATAGGGCAAGACGTACATGTTTTGGACCCTGGTTATGATTATGACCCCCAAAATCGTTACAAGTTGAACTGTTGTACATTATGTCGCAACTTAATGTTTTGCCAACATGTTTTTTAGTGTTTGGACCATTTTTCATTTCATATAGGATTAGGCTATGTAAAGCCCGGAACTTTTACCACCCATTCATGTTAGTTGATCCCAATTAGTTTTTTTTTTTTTTTTTTGAAAGGAGACCGCAAATAGTTTTTGAACTAGGCTTCATTGTCAAGTTTTTTTTATCTTGTTTGAGCTGAAGAATATGTGCATACTATACCCTTGTCAAGCTTAGGTTAATTTTGGAACATGAACTGTGGAAGCATAATTACTGAACCTTGATCATTTTCAGGTGCATGGCCTTGCTCAGGAAACAGCTTTCTTCGAACTTCAAATCTTCAAGAACTACCAACATACATTACTCTAAACAATCAAATTTACCTCCTGGTGCAATCACTGAGTTTGTGTGGAAAGATTACTGCACTACCATTTTCAGGTACTGCTGTATACCCTTTCTTAAGCACTTCACCATTATGTCCAAGCGTTGTTTGAATGTCGTAGAAAAGATCAGCCTGCATTGCATCTGCCAGTGTCAAACTGTCAATTGCACCTGTCAATTGGAAATTCCTGACATTTTATGAACTGTTTTATGTTGAACTCTGATGCAGAAATATACAAGAACTTGGAGATGTTAGATATGAGGAGTACATGCTGTCAATATGCAACCATGAGACTCTCATGGAACTGGCATTACGAGGATACAGTGGTAGACCATTTTATGTGCGCCATGATAATAGATTCGTCATAAAAATGTTGCGAAAATCTGAGGCTAAGGTTGTTGAATGATCTTAAAGAAATGGTGTACTTAAATCTAAAGCATTTACCTGCATTCTAAGTTCTTGAATTGTGATATCTTGCAGGTGCTTATTGAAATGCTTCCAAGTTATTATCGACACCTCGAGAAGTACAGTAGCTGCTTGTTAGCAAAGTATTATGGTCTTCATGCTTCAAGACCTGGTAATGGAGGCCAAAAGGTCAGTGTATTTAAGCAGTATTATAACTCTTATTATTTGCTGTGATCTCTGAAGAAGCTAATAAAGCTGTCTTTACGCGAATGTGCAGATATATTTTGTTGTTATGGAAAACCTGTTACAAACAGAACTGCAAATTCATAGACAGTATGATCTTAAAGGCTCTTCACAAGGAAGAAGCCCTACTAAAGCTGGAACTCAGACGCGACTAACATTAAAAGACTTGGATTTTGATCTATGCTTCTATCTTGAACCTCCAACTCGGTATCAACTGTTAGAGTAAGTTCTCTAATCTCTGTGGTCTCTTGAACCCCTTACTCTCCCTGCTAGCTAAAAATAAGGGTAAACAGCTTATTGCACACGATTCTTCTTAGTTCATGTTGAGCAGCTTGGACTATTACAGAAACATAAGAATAATTATCTTCCTGATTTATCTTTTACTTACATATGACTGATCTACTTTCCTGATATGTCTTGTCGTGCGCTTTTCTGAAGCAATTTGTTGTGTTTTTTTATTTACAGGCAACTCAAGGTTGACTGCAAGTTCTTGGAGGAGCAGGGGATTATGGATTACAGTCTTCTGCTCGGTGTACATTTAGAGCCCCCACAGCGAGGTGCTCATCCCTATTTGACACCATATTACTGTTGTTTCTTCTCATTGAAGTTTTCTCCTCCATATTTCTGAGACCTTGAGCATGCATCAGCCTGATTGTTTCGTGGTCGCCTACAATAGGCAGACATTGTTAACTTAGCATACATACGCTAGCTCCAATTTCATGCTTCCAAGATTCCTAGGGCTATACAAACTAAGACTCTAATTGTTTTCTTTCTTACATGCAGCCACTAAAGAGGAGAATGCCTGTCCACAATCGCGACAAGCAGAGTCAGTGAATGAGCCTGCTAGTGATCCTTGTGCTGACAAGTCAGAACCGCGTCATAGAAGAGATCCTACGCTTTCTGATTTCTTCACAGACGCCAACAGGTTAAATCTTGACTTCCAATCTCCTTGTTATATTGGCACATTTCCTCCTTAGACAGTACTTATAATAATGCATGGTGTATGGTTACAGGCCTGGTGCAAGATTTGGGGCGAAAATTCCAGCACGCGCAATTCAAATAGCTCAGAGTTTTAGAGAAGGATCAACAGCAAGCTGCAGAAAACCAAAAATAACAGAAAGACCCAGTGTATTTTTGTATTTAGGAATCATAGACTTCTTACAAAACTACAACATGATCAAGCGCCTAGAGCATGCTTACAAGTCATTGCAATATGATGCCAAGGAAATATCATCTGTGAAGCCTAAACTTTACGCTGCTCGATTTCAGGATTTTCTTTGCAAAGTATTTCTTACAGAAGATATGCAACCTGATGCTTCAGGGTTACTTCTACCGAGTACAGCACTGAGCTAATCAAATTTTTGAGCTATGAACTGACACTTTTTTTTTTCTTGTTTCTTTTGTTTACTCTAGGAGGGCTAACTAAGTGATCAACATTTTTGAATCTGAATTCATTGTTAAGATGCTACTTGTTAAACATAAACTTATAACTGAGTCTTGTTTAATTTGTTGCCTAGTACACCAAACTAGAGGTTGCAAGCTCACATCCGTGTTAAAGATAAACGTGTGACATGATTGTAGACATTGATCCAACATTTTATTTGTCCGTATTGACTGTATATTGTATTAGCCAAATCAATTAAATATAGATATTTTTACAATAACGTACTACTAATTCTATGTTCAATCAGACGGTTGAAACTCAAACGTGCTATATCCATGCAATCAAAACCTTGACACAACCCATTTTAAATAATCGCTCTAGTCCTATTGAGTCAATGACCTCAATATTAAACCGAGTTCAACCTAAAACGATAATTTGCCAATTTCATATCAAAATCTTGTCGTACACTTGATACACTTTTATGTCCAATTCGTGTCGTGTTATCGCTTAATCAGAGTGGTACCATTCGGCAACTCTACTTATCAGTGACTAACCACTCCAACTGATCACACCAAACTCACTTACAACACTCACAAGTCAGAATGTTTCCGACCAAAACTCTTGAGTACCGTCACCGACACGCAATCGTCAACCAAATCCTCACCCTAATGATCCGAGACGCCCCATTCAACGCCGCCGTACGAACCACCGTGAACAACCAGTGGACCGCCTACTCAGTAGCGGAGGTCCTCCGCGCCGTACCAACCTTATTCTTCTTACCCACCACCGCAATCGGGCGCCAATCCAACCCGACCCGCCACCGTTCTCCGCTCAAACAACGCAACCTCCGAGAAGAATCCGACAAGCTCCGAAACGGGTCCCTACTTCTGGGCCCCGCCGCCCGTCGAGACCCGTCCCGGATAGATTTCGGGGTGGCGAAAACGACCGAATTCTTCAAATGGGTCGAATCACAACCCGGGTTCACCCACGATGAAACCACCGTGAAAGAGATGGGAATCGTGTTGGCGAAGGCGAATAAGTTGGAAGAATTGTGGGTTTTTCTTAAGGAGATGAGTATGAAAAGTAGCGTGCTTGTTACGACAATGTCTATCACCTGTTTGATGAAATGTCTAGGTGAAGAGGGGCTTGTTAATGAAGCTGTGCGTGCATTGTATAGGATGAAGCAGTTTAAGTGTAAGCCTGACGTTTACGCTTACAATACGGTGATTCATGCGCTTTGTCGGGTCGGGTTTTATAAGAAGGCGAAAGATATACTCCGGCAAATGGAGTTGCCCGGGTTTGGATGCCCGCCTGATACGTACACTTACACGGTTTTGATTAGCTCGTATTGTAAGTATAGTATGCAGACCGGGTGTAGGAAGGCGATCAGGCGGAGGATGTGGGAGGCGAATCACTTGTTTCGTCTTATGTTGTTTAAGGGCATCGAACCTGATATTGTGACTTATAATGCGTTGATTGATGGGTGTTGTAAGACTAATAGGATTGATAGAGCGTTGGAGCTTTTCGAGGATATGAATCGTAGAGGTTGTGATCCTACTCGAGTTACTTATGATTCTCTTATTAGGTACTATAGTGTTGTTAACGAGATTGATACGGCCATCAAGATGCTGAGGAGAATGCAGGAGACGAGTCAGTGTACTCCTACCACGAGTTCTTATACTCCTATTATTCACGCTTTGTGTGAAGCAGGGAGGGCAGTTGAGGCTTGTGAATTTGTTGTTGAGCTGCTGAGTGGAGGTTTGATTCCTAGAGAGTACACGTACAAGTTGGTTTGTGATGCCCTGCATTCCCATGGACAGGCTGACTTGCTTGATGACAGAACGCGGAACTTAATTGAGGACGGTATAGTTCTGAGGTATAGGCAGAAGAGGATGGTTAAGCCTGTAATGAGTCGTAAGAATACAGCACTGCTGATTCAAGAGTAATGATGCTTTAAAGATTTAGCTTTACCAAAGGAAAATTTCTACCATAACATGCAACAATGTATGTACTACAGAACAAGCTATATCGAACCTGAATTCATGTTCTTGTTTCCGATTGGAAAAATCTGCAGGCCTGCATTTCATGAGCCTAGTCATATTCTTATTGCTCGATTATTGCAGTTGTCTCTTGCTGATTGAAGCCTGCTTATCGCGTCAGTTATTTTCATTCGGTCTTGTGGCAAATGGTTGGAGCATGACACTCCGACACTAATTACTGAAGTGATACATTCCACCTTTCTCTGAAGAGCATCTTGCATTGCCCTGCTGTCCTCGGCTTCTTCTGTAAGATTGTTTTCTTCAAGAGCAGGGTCTACAATTTGCAACACATGGTCAGGTAATGCTGCTTCTGCATACACATGAAGGTTGTAGTCTTCCTTGAACATGTTGTCTGTTGGACTCTTTCCTGTCATGAGCTCAAGTAGCAATATACCGTAGCTGTAAAGATCGCCATGTATAGATGCTTCACTTCCAAGGCCGTACTCTGACATATGAATTCAATGGCATTTCTTAGACAAAAATTGGAGCAAAAAGCAGCCTTTCTTGTTCTAAATCAGAATCAAACTGTATAATAAAAGGGAGTCCAGATATTATTACCAGGAGCGGCATAGCCAACAGTACCCTTGAATCCGATTGTGCTGCTCTGATTAGGATGACTAGGTTGAGTAAGAAACCTTGCTAATCCAAAGTCCCCAACACGAGCGACCATGTCATTATCGAGCAGTATGTTACTTGGTTTCAGATCACAGTGAATGATCGGAGTTTCACAGTCGTGGTGGAGATAGTTGAGTGCATGAGCCACGTCAATTGCTACATCCACCCTTTGAAGAAGTTTCATGTTTCCTGCAACTCCATGTAACCATCTGTCAAGACTTCCGTTGGGCATGAACTCATATACAAGAGCTCTGAAATCATTCCTCTGAAAATCTATACTGGAGCATGCTGTTATAATCCCAACCAGATTCCTGTGTCGGACATTCCTCAAAGCCTTGCATTCTGCAATGAAGCTCTTAGATGCAGCACGATGTTGCAAGTTGAGAACTTTGACAGCAACTGTCTTTCCATCCAAAACCCCCTTAAACACAGATCCAAAGGAACCCATCCCAAGCAGGTTTTCGGAAGAGAACCCAGCTGTGGCTTTGAGCAACATATCGTATGACACTTTCATAAATGCTTTCCCCATTGTTGAATCTGATGAAGGAGATGTCTTTTTCTTTCGGGTACATATCATGTACAGCGCTGCTGCCACAGCGACCACCCCGATAAATGCACTGATGACTGAAATTATCAACTTAAGGGCATGGGGCAGTGATCTTTTCTTCTTTCCTATGCCTTGATTCTCAATGCACTTGGGTAAATGTAGCTGTTGAATACCACCACAAAGCCTGTCATTGCCAACAAGAAAGACTGCACTTGCATTTGCAAATACGGAATTCGTTGGGACCTTTCCCTCAAAGTTGTTGTAAGATAAGTCAAGGATATATAGAGAGGAAAATCTAGAGAAGAAGACTGGAATTGGGCCAGACAAATTGTTTCGAGAAAAGTTAGTTTCTCGGAGGTTAGCCAGAGCCGCAAAGGATGAAGGAATGTCTCCATGGAAGGAATTTCCATCCATATGCAAGTATTGGAGGCTGGTCTTTAAACTGATCCCCAAAGGCAGGGGGCCTTCCAAATGATTATGCGACAGAAGTAGCTCAACAAATGTGGCAGATCCTTGGAATAGTTCTTCGGCTAATGTTCCATTGAGTTCATTGTGTGATAAATTCAAGTTTAACAAGCTTGAGCAATGTACCAGGCTCAGAGGTATACTCCCCTCCAATATGTTGTCTTGTAGATAAAGCTCGCTTAAGAGTGATAAGTTTCCCAAAGAATCAGGAATTTTGCCTGTTAGTCTATTGGAATGCAAAGCAAGAAGTCCGAGATTGTGGAGCCTCCCAAAATCATGGGGAAGAGATCCGGATACTTTGGTTTCACCGATTTCTAATTCCTCCAGGTTGATGAGGTTGGTAATTTCAGCCGGAAATGTCCCTCGTATCATATTATTACCTCCAATTGTGAGTGATAATAGAGTGGTGGAGAGATTGACGACAGAGGCAGGTAAGGTTCCAGAAAAATCATTCTTTCCCAGGTTTAGGTAGCTTAACTGACTACAGTTGGCTAGTATACTTATGAAGTTGATGTCACCCACCAGGGAGTTGTACAAAACAGAGAGGTAATTTAGATTCGGAAAATTCCCAAAACCATGAGGAATCCCCCCTGTAAAACTGTTCTCATCAAGTTCTAGATACTCAAGGCTTGTGAGGTTTCTGATGGAAATCGGAATTGTTCCTGAAAAGTAGTTTACGGCGAGGTTTAACCATATCAGACCAGGACTAGTGAATCCCATTTGTGCTGGAAGTTCTCCATGCAGTTGATTGTAAGGAAGATCAACAAACTGAAGGGAGGTGATATTGAAAAGGGATGCTGGAAGTGTGCCGGAGAATTTATTCACTGCAATATCAAGGTAAAAAAGGTTACGCATCCTGCCAATACTCTCAGGGATAGTTCCTATAAACGAGTTCCAAGAAGCTGATATGAGTACTAAGGAGGTAAAGTTTTGTATGATGTCGAAAAGAGGTCCTGTAAGATTTTTATTAGAAGTAACACTCAGGTGTTCCAGCTTTGACAATTCTTTTAACTCTACTGGAAATTCTCCCTCTAGATGGTTGTTACCTATAGAAAGAACCTTGAGGTTGACGCAACTGGATAAATTGGCTGGAATTTCACCTACAAGTGTGTTGTTGCCTAACCATATTTCATGCAGCCTGTATAACTGACCTAAAACCGGAGGGATTTGGCCGTGCAGACTATTATTGTAGAGAGAAATGTTTTTAAGGAAACTCAGGTTACCTATGAAAGGAGATAACGTTCCTGCCAATCCTCTGGAATTCAGATCTATTACAGTTACTCTATTATGTTTGCGCCCGCAGCTAACCCCCTCCCAATTACAGTGGTGAACAGAGTTGTTCCAAGAGCTTAAAACTCCACTAGGATGATCTACTAGCTGACTCTTGATGGCCAACAGTGCCATGCGGTCAGTCTCATTGCCAGGATAGTCGAAACTAGGCAGGGTTACAGCAGCTATGATGCTTTGCATTACGAAAACAGAAAAGACAAGAATGGCAGGATTAGTATGCAGGGGAGAAATAAAAGTGGACTGATCGTCCTGAAATTTGTAATGAATGATGGGTTTCATTTTCGTGCGCTTCGGATTTGTGTGAGATGGTGTTTGGCCTTCAATCTCTTCATTTATACGACTATACGAGTACTACTACTAGTCAGACAAGAGCTTACTTTTGCTTGGACTTCAGGGCAGTAACAGTTGGGTTAGAAAAGGTCAATCTTCCACATTCCACAATGGGGTCAGCTTGACTTAAAGAGTTATCTGAAAGTAATGACACCGATCACGACAACTAAAGTTCTTATTATGCATTTCTGTTTCTGTTTATCGTTGATAGTAAACTTTACCAACTCTTCTGAAAATAAGTCGGGATTGGGAATCCTTACAGCCCTATCAATCCCCTCAATTTCTGCCAATTTCCATAATTCTAATTATGAATCAGCCAATTTTTATTTATTTATTACATTTTATTTTATTTTTGGTGTTGTTGTACACTTAACCACCATTAAACTTTTTGCGGCAAGTGGTAAGGAACTTGAACATTACGTTGAGAAATGAGTTCTCAGAAGTCATGTGGTGGAGCCTAAGTTTCTGACTGGTTTGATCAGTCTGATGTCGACAATGTTCAGGGAAAAACTAAGAGCTCATACAAGAATCGAGTACTCACTTGGAAAAAATTGTAGCACAAGACGTCTTACAAACTTCTCGGTCCAACATAGCCACGCACTACAGCAACGATTTCATTCTACTTCTGATGCATGTGAGAGGAAACAATGAAAAAGGGTGCAGCTAGTCACTCCTTCAATATCAATTTTAGCAGATTCACCTGTAAATCAAAGATAGCAACATAATGCAAAGGTCTGAAGAAGATTTGTTATGGAACCTTATTTCGTATAAAAAGGAAAACACGAATGTCTCAAAATGAAACTAAAACTGTGAGAATACAATACAGAAATCGTGCAAATCTATATATTTCGTCCAGACTTCTTGTTATTATTAACACAAGCACGAGTCCTTCAGCAAAGAACCCAAATGTTCCAGCCAATATGAGAAATTAGTAGAAGAATCAACATCTTTAAAACATCTTTACCCCAGTGCCTTAAAGGCTTCACATATTTATTGTGGCTGAATGATCTCTTGGCTAGCGCAGTAGCATTTAGCTGTGCAACATGGAATACTTGACAGTCCTATGTACTCAAAAGTCTCAGACTAAAGATAGTTGGAAAGGCATACGAACCTTCATTAGCTGCAAGGTCTCCGAGGTCTGGAGAATTTCCTGCAAGAGCAAAGCAAGCCAGCACGAAGCATACCTTCAATTATCTATCAGCAGATTTGAAGAAGTGGAGCAAAGATCAATTCCAACCTGCAAAAGCAAAAGTTTCACAGTGGTTAATACCAACCAGTTTCCTCATGCCTTTCTCATATTTCTAATGTACATAAAAAAACAATGTCAACAAGACGAAAATCTTTTCGCCTATGTCCAACACAAGGAGTAAGTTGAACACTCTGAATACCACCCTAATTAGCTGAAAAACATATGAAATCTGAAACTTCTTCCAGAACTTATCAAAGTTCAGGCTTGTAGTCTTTCTTATTCCAAGAAAATGAACAATATCTGAGATACACGTATGGGAAAGTACATCCATTGATCTCTTCATCTTTCTGTGTGGAGTAACAATTGGATAAAATCTACAAACCAGTACAGAGCAAATGTTGCATTACAACAATTGTGAAAATACATGAGGGACCAGGGTGGGGGAGGGGACGAGGCTTTCTTCAATCTTCAGAAGAGTAACTTGGATGACCGCCCTTCCTAAACTAGTGAAATATAAGTTTCCTGTTTGCATCATGAAGACGGGCAGGCAGCAGATAGCAATTGAGCAACTGTTGCACTTAGCAATAACACGAGTCATGAGCTTATAAGTCGGTCTAGGACCATCTTCACCACTTTTGGCGCATCCACTGTGACTGCCACCTTGACGCTAGGCTTATCAGTCCATTCTGTTACTTCTCCAAACCTATGGATACAAGCCATAAAAAAGCAGAATGGAGTTGAGTAAGATACTAGACAGACGATGTCATA
This sequence comes from Spergularia bocconei, assembly GCA_963457585.1. Lineage (NCBI taxonomy): Eukaryota > Viridiplantae > Streptophyta > Magnoliopsida > Caryophyllales > Caryophyllaceae > Spergularia > Spergularia bocconei. The sequence continues at coordinate 23,454,707 of OY734947.1, forward strand.
CAAAAAATTGGGCATGGATTTTGTGCAGTAAATGCAGGATCATGTAAATGGAACATAAAAGAACCCGTTTCCTATAACTCTCATGCCCGATTTAATGTACCACATAATGGCACAACATGTGTGGTGCGATAAAGCCATAATCCAACAAGCTGTTAGAAAGGGTCTGACAATCATGTATGCCACGAATGTGAGCATCTCTAATAAGAGCGTACCTTTTCTGATTGTTATATAGTAAAGTGAGGCCTCTAGTGATGCCAGTTCTCTGAACACGAACAACACCTTCCGTACATGTAACCACTGAAGGATCTATAGCAGCAATCATTGTTGCTGGATCATGAAGGTACACACCTGCATAGCATTTTATAACTTATCAGGAAGTTCGACCAAAACGATAATAAAGCCCGCCCACACAAAGAGGGTTTAAAGAAATGATACGATATTTGCGCAACCTCTAGTATTGTATGCATCAAGATGGTAACCATAATACACATCAAAGATCTTGCACATGTATTGAGCAAATTTTCCATTTGATGAAGCCAGCTTTTCCCTATCTGCATCTGCAATTGGCAAAAAATCAGCTGTAAGGCTCTATACGGATTATTTCACTTTCTATAAATTGCAATCGGTGAATTTACATTAGCTTAAATGAAATCAGATTAAGCAAATAGTTTGTATCTATAAGGAAACTATAAGCCAAGAAACTGCCAAAAATGGCTAAGCATCATGACAACATGATTAAAAAGATTCAGAAAAGGTAAACTTTGTCATCAGTAAGTATCATATGAACAACAGGAATCTACCAGTAAAAATAACTTGGTGGGTCACATTGATCCCCACAGCTAGAATATCCGCTCCGCTAGTGAAGACAATATCGGCAGCATCTGGATCACCAAAAATCTGGACAAATAATTTAAAGACCAAAAGGCAATGAGTACAAGCAGACTAATGACAGCATATCAGCAAAGGGTTTAGCAAATGATCACTATCAGAAGCAGCCAAATGTAGCAAACAGTAATTGAAGAAGTGCCCTTACGGAAAGAGTTTCACTCTTCACAAGTGATGACAGTATCATCCTCATAACACATCTCTCTCACAGCATTAAATGATACTAGAACTTACCACATCATGCCATCCCCGGCCTTGCCCCCCCCCCGGGAAAAGAAAGGAAAATGGCAGAAGTTCTTAAAGAAAAGTCCAAAATGGTTTTGCAGTACCAAAAATTGTATGACCAAAGAACAATTAAAAACCAAAGAATATGCATCAGATAACAAAAAAAAGGGAATAGAACTGAGCTGGTTCTTTTGTTACAGGGGATTAGAATACTGAAAGTCTTAACACAAGAATTAGGATGCTGAAAGTTCCGCTGAATAGATGGCTTACATTGGCTTCAGATGCGGGATTCACATTGCCATTCACCGCAAAAGATCCACCAAGAATAACAATCTTCCCAATGTTTTTCGTGAAATCAGGATCTAGCTCAATTGCCTGTGAAAAGATGCATGACGTATCAGCCCAATTGACAAGGGCAACAATTCTAATAAAAAAAATCGATGTTTTAAAAAGCAGCAGTCCCGGAAACATTAGTAATCGGATTTTAAAGATGATAACATTAGAACCTACCAAAGCAAGATTTGTCAGAGGTCCTAAAGCTACCAAAGTAATTTCTCCAGGATACTTTCTAGCTTGCTCAACAAGGAACGCAGCTGCTGATTGCTCAATTGGCTTCCCATTGGGTGGAGGAAAGTTTTGGTTACCCAGCCCATCTGACCCATGGACAAAGTCAGCTATCCGGAGCTTCGTACCTTTCTTAAAAATAAACAAAGAATGCAATGAATTTACTGAAGAAAAGAATCTTAACTTGCACCAGCCTACAATACATCAATCTGAAAGAAAACGAACTGTCAAGAGTTGAATAGGATTAAGATGATTGACATACATTAATTGTGACATGAGATCCTTCCGCAACTGGGATATCAGTCCTCCCTGCAACCTCTAACTACACCATAGAGAGGGAAGAAGGTTAAACTTCACTATCAGAGATGTGTATATATGACACATGGACAAGCCTGCAAATAGTCAAATACTCTACTGGATAAAAATTGCGTGAGCTTTCGATGCTTACTTGAGGATGCAAATAAGTCAAAAGGGATGATTATCTAAGTTACGATCAGACACAACCGTTGCACCACTAAACAATATAATTGGAATGTCCAATGCTGTACGCTTAAGTTCAGAGGTTCTGTATCATTCTATGGAGAGACGAGAAAGGTAGAGTCAAAGGTAACTTTTCCATTTGGCATGATTGTTGCATCATTTAAGAATGATGAGCAATACAATATCAATGTGCTAGCTTGCGTACTGATACGCCTCGCCACATTCTATCACTGCAGGTCTTTTACACATGAAGTTTGTCAAAAATTACCCCAACATGCAGTCTATAGGACTCATTGTTTCAATAAAGCCCCCTTAGAATGATGACCTTCGGCTTATCATACATGGTCTGTCTTCTAACTAACATATAAAAAACACGCCACTCAATTTCTAGGACAAAGTAACCACCTTAAGGCAACAGAATATCAAATAACAATTTTATGTCGAAATAGAGCAAATGATGTGAAATCAAAGTAGTTTACCCCGGAGCTACCCTATAGTTTGGTTAAGTCGGCAAGGATCCTACATAGCCTCACAAGAATTACCAAACTAAACCAACAGTTTACCCCAATGCCACAAAAGAGGCTCCCACTCCAAGCAGGATAGCGGGGTCAGACTAATGAAAACATCAACATTTCCCCACAATGACAAAGAGACTGTTTCTAGTTGACCTGTTGACATACATAATTCCATGTCCAAATTTACGAAACACGACTCCGAAAGGATCCATATAAAGTATATCTTATACCTAAAGCTATAAGAATTATGAATCTTTGGGCTCCATAGAATGCACAAGTGATTAACTTTACCACAAAAGCTCAAAAGGAACCTTAAAAAGACACCAACAAAGCTAGTTTCCACAATCATATCACTCATATGAGATAGTACATGAGCAAAAAAGCAAGTGAAAAGGTACCAAATGCAGGGCATTTCTTGTAGCAAGAGTTGTATAAACATTTCCAAAAATAGTAGTAAGACCAATCACATCCACTTCAGGTGACTTCAATGCTACAAATATTGCCATGGCATCATCTGCATTCATTCCAATACCATATATTATATCACAATATGTCAAATTCAATCTCAATTCCCAATTATAATCATCAATTAAAAAGATGGGTCTATAAAATTATCATCTGGGTATTCATATAAAGTCATTTCTTAATCAAATTTGATCAAATTGGGCATAATTTAGATGATCAGATCAAAACCCAAATCACATGGGAATTAATTAAACAAAATTGGGGGTTATAAGAGTCGTACCTATGCCAGGATCAGTGTCAATTATGAACTTTTTTTTCATGGGTTGCTCTTCTGCCATCGCCGGAAAATTGATCGTGTCTTACAAGTTACTACAATGTTTTGCGTTTACTCAAGAAACTTGTTAGTTTTGACACTAAAAAAACATGTGACACTCTTATCTGTCTTCGGTGATTATCTTACAAACGTACGGAGTACTACTCCATTACTATGAATAGTTTATATTTTCTTATTGTTATCTTGCACCACCGTGGGTCCCATGACAAGTCAGCAGCAGTCAGCAATGGTACCGGTGGTTGATCGAGAGGATGTGAGGATTTGAATCCGTGGTAAAATCGATAGAGTAGTGGGTATGTAGTTATTAGGTTAATCTTGTTGATATTGTTAGCGTTGGTAAGTTACGTCTTTGATTCGAAATTGTTCTCTAAATTTTGTACTCGTAGCAAAGTGAGCAAGTTTTTCTTCTAACAAAAAAAGTACTTTCGACATGTTGAATGAGTAGGACAAATGGACAAATTGATGAATTGTGTTAGTTGATCTCTCGTGCACGGTTTTGAATTTTAGATTATCGATTGCGTGTTTAAAAGGCATGTCACGTTATAAGTAGATGGAACATTGGACTATCATAACACCCCTAACATATGCATGATACGTGACATATCGATACCAAAAGCAAATCCAACGAAAGGAACACAAACACAACATTTGATTAGAAGTGACACACAAGGTTTGACCAATACTTAAGAAATCATCTCTCAAGTTTTTCAAATGGTGATAATAACTCCACATCATGAATCAACTGATCCACGTTTTTTTGTGTTTGACATTTTTAAAACCCGTGCAGATTTATAACATGCGTTAGACACAGAGGAGCGTGGATCAGTTGATTTACGCCGTAAATGTATACTTCTCTACTCCCTTTTCAAAATTACGATTTTCATATTCCCTCTCCTACCGCATTAACTATCGAAAAAATTAAAAAAAAAAAAAAACACTTGACTTGACTTAAACCCTAAACGAGCTTGACCAGCATAAGATTGAATCACAATCACAACTCACAAGCAATGAAGCAATTGAAGACAATGATGGCAAGTTCAGGAAATAAGGCGAAAATTGAGGGGCAAACAAGAACAACTCCAACCCCTAACTCCTCTCCCCCAAATTCAAACTCATTTCAAAATCACACCAAGAATCATTCCCTTTGTTTCCTAAAACAAAACTTCAACTTCACTCCTCTTTTCCCCATTTTAAACCCAGAATTAATTTCATTCTCCTACAAACATTCCATCATTTTTACCCCAAAAATCCCACAAATGTAAAAAAAAAAAAAAAAAAGTGAGGTAATTTAATTTCAAATTTCATAATAATGCAATGATGTTAAACCCCAAATTTACAAAGAAGCAGGGGAGCCCAAAAAGTCCCTTGAAGTTGAAGGATCTCAATATTTCATCATCATCATCATCATCTTGTTCATCTTCTTTCTCTTCTTCTATATCAAGTGAAGGTCCAAGAGGTTGTCTCAGGTTCTTTCTTCCTCATCACTCTTCTACACTTTCTAAAAATAGTAATACTAATAATAGTAAGTCTAAGTGTACTGGTAGTGTGGGTAGTGGTAGTAGTAGTAGTAATAAAACCCCAAAATCTGCCCCTAATGTTAGGAGGAAGGTGGTAAAAAAGCGCAGTAATTTACCAAACCCTGAAAATTTTACTGCTAGAAAAGTTAAGAAAAACCCACCTCTTGCTGTGCCTTCTAGTTCAAGATACAATCTTTCTCATGGTGTGAACAAGTTTACATCTGGGTTTCAGCTTAAATTAAGTGATGATTCTGAAAATGTGGGTAGATTGAGAAAAAACAGTGCAAGATATGATCTTTCTGATGGAATTGGTAAAAATAGTGATAATGCTGTAAATGGGAGGAAATTTAGTTCAAGATACGATTTTTCGGGCGTAATGAATAAGTTTTCAGATAGTAGTGAGGATTTTACTCCTGTGAACAAATTGGGATGTGGGTTTGGTGCTGGTAGTTTTAGTAGGAGTGGTAAAGGTGTGAAATTGAGTGAGAATGCTGTGAATTGTGCTGATGGAAGTAGAAGTCCTACACCTCCACCTGTTCAGGCATCGGTTTCGCCTGAGATACAGGCTGGATTGGCCTCGGTAGTGGCCGCAACGCCAACCACTTGTTATGCAGCTGGCCATGTTCTTTCTGGTGTGACTGATAGAAGGAAATGTAGGCCAAAAGGGATACTTACTATTGGAAATAATGACTTGTTTGGGTCTGGTAAGACTAAGAGTTTTCGGAGTGTGGGTGAGAGTGAGAGTGTAGTTCGAGAAGTGAGCAATCGTAGGGATTCTATTGTTCCTTCTCCAACTGAGGCTTCGGTGTGCTGGCTTTCGTCCCCTTCTGATGCGAAAAAGAGCAAAGGTTGTGATGAAGATGGTGATGGTAGTGCAGACGAGTTGAGATTGAATCAATGTGGGAAATTGGTGCCTTTTAAATTGGTTGGGTGTTCCTCTTCGCCTTCATCTAGTCTCGGGTTTTCTTCTGAACTGTTTAACAAGAGTAATTGTACAATCTCAACTAGTGAGGCCAGTTCCGGTACTCCTAACAGTAGAAGAAGCAAGAGTTCTATGCTGCATTCGGACTTGAGCTCTGAGTTTCGCGGTGTGCTTGGTCCTTCACTTGATCATTTAGTGCGTAGTCAGTCACCGCCTTCTCCTATTACTACACCCCCTAGCAAGATTGATTTTTCACCTGAACAAGGCAAATTTCGGCATGATTATGAATGTCAAGCTAGTCCCGAGTCTCCTGATTTGGAAGATTCTTTAGGAAGTGGGAATGTGATGCAGACTCCAGAGTCTAATTCCCGGAGTAATTTCAGGTTGTCTCATCAAAGTCCAGAAGCCAATTCTAGGTCTCCTAAGTTTGGCCTCTCGGAACTGAGTAGAGATCAGATATCCAGGCTTTGGTTTGAGAGTGAGCTTGATTCAGTTGCTGAGGTTCTTCGTAGAGTAAGTGTGTCTCCAGATTGCCAGATGACCGAGCTGGATTCTCCCAGGCCGAGTTTTGAGTTTAATCCACTTATCAAACTTGACAGCTCAATTGACTTTGCCTTCTTCCGGAAAGTTATGAATACAGAAACTCCTGATATGTCTGAAGCACTGATGCACAGTTTACCTGAGGATCCTGAGGTCAGGATATCGTGGAGGGAAGGATTAGCTAGCCGTATGTTTGAAATGGACGAGTTAGACTGCTGCAGATACCTCTCTGATGAAGAAGAAGATAATGCCAATGAATCTATGGATGCCTCTGAATCCTGTCCATGTCCAGAAGTTGATGCCACTGTGTCTGATAAAATGGCCGAGGATCAACGTAATCCGTCCTCTCCTGTTCAGCACAAAGGCAGTAATAACAGAAAACACGAAGAAAGTCCCTCTTTGGAGAGACGCGAATCATGTCTTGATTCCTTACACGATGATGAAAGACATACGCCTGTTCCAGATGACTCTAGTTGGACAGCATGCTACAAAAACAATTTGTTTCAAGTATGACTAGTTTGTCAGATTTATTTTCTCCCTTCCATTCAATTTTTTTCACTTTGGTGATGATTTTAAACGTTTTTACATGTTTGTAGAGAGTCAGTCCATCACTTTTTTAGTAATGTCTTCACAGATACACCTTCCACTTATGTACTCTTCCGATTTGTGTCTATATAGGTTAATTACTGTCTTATTACCTTTGATGGTCTGCAGCCTCTAAACTAATCTATTTCTTGTGACTAACTTTACCTGAATGTTATAAAACATCTTGTGAGTTTTTAATGGAACTGATACATTAACCATTTCTGGTTGAGGAACCAATTTCAGTCGTTTTATATCTTCCACACCTAGGTGGCAATGTAGCATACCTTCTAACCTGTTGGTCTCATTCTCGAGTCGAGTCTAGTTTCCCTACAGTGCAGGACCGCCTTACAAGCGTAAACACCTGATTACCTGACTCGTAAAAGTTAAGGTTCCCATTGTCCACCTTCAACTCATGTTATGTGCAACATACAATTGTACATTTTCACCCCCTTTTTGTTTGTTCATTTTTGTGAAGGACAAATGGAATAACCAAAAGTAGGCCCGCAGGTCTCGGCCCTTTAGTCATTATGGACTCACATGTCACGTTTCTTCTTCTTGTTCCAGCCATTGTGGGCCGATGGCTTCATGTGTACGATTTTTACGAATCACGGCCCACCATAATAAACAACAAGTGAAGAAAAATAGTGCGGAGAATGAAGATCATTTTTTTTTGAGAATGAAGATCATTGAGAGAAGGGTCACCGAATTCTTGATGTTATCTCAAGCTCAAAAATTAGATATTCCGTGAACGAGATGAAGTATCCAATAGATATTTCATACAATTGAATTGTATTGAATTGTTAAACTAAATTTGACAAAGTTAAATTGAATCAAAGATTGATATTTACATTGGTTAAATTTCTTATTCTCCGATAGATAAACTCGTATGAAAATGTCTTATTATTTCACATAAGTAACATCGATTATATGACTAAAAATTAAGTAATATTCCATATTTGAGGTAATTTAAGTTGAGCTAAGTTAAATGAACACAATGCCCTTCTCTTGGATGCAAAGGTAACTAGCATGTGAGCTTGTGAGCTTGTCTCACCATCACTAAGACAAAGAAAATAAATCTAGATCTTACAGTCTCACTAGTACTTGATAAAAGAATTGGTTCTTTGTAGGGGTAGAAGATGTTAATGACTAGAATACTAGCAAGACAAATTATTGAAATTACTAGAATACTAGCAAGACAAATTATGAAAGACACGTGTTATAATTAAATGATATTTGTCGACATTAAAATAGTTATTACATATATACTAGTATTCGAGTAAGAAACAACCAAAGAACGTGTCAATAAAAGTGACAAGTCAAGGGTTGGGGACTTGGGGGAGATTCACTACTGGCATAAATTTCAGTCTTAGACGCAAGAACTGCCATAAGAAATCACTAGGCTAGCTACTACTCTACATAATCTTGAGTGCTCCACACTAATAATTGATTAGCAAATACTTGGAGTTTATCATCATTTCTACATGCCTACTATTAGTTTACTCCCACATTTCAACTCATATCATCCAAAACAGCAAAAAGACAAGATACAAGACTTTAGTGAAACTATCAAACACTTTAACCTAACATTAAAAAGTGAGATTACTTACACTTAACCGAAATACTTTATCCTAAATCTAGAATAAAAGCCTAACAGCTTCAATATATGAAATGAAAAGGAATTTGAGGGAGGTTGTTTACTGTTTAGAACAAGTAACAACCATTACAGAGATGAAAAACGACTGGTCCAACAAATGAGAGAAAACGGTAAGAATTGTATAGAGTTGATATAGAACGTACAAGGTACTCCGTAATGAATGTTACTATGTACTAGTATGATAGAAATTTGCAAGATACTGTGTAGCATGTGGAGTTAAGTATGTATATTTCTCACAATTTAGAGCCATGAGTTCTTACGTCATAAAACCGTGCTTAATGAGCACATGTTAAAAGTCAAATATTTATCTTTAAAACAAGTATCGCCGTAAATTTTAAATTTTAAGATGTCTCATATTTTAAACTGTAAAAAGTAAACCGTTTATTTTTACTTTAGAGAAGACAAAACCTTTTTGGAACTATGCGATTGCCCCCTGCCCTCCTTCATTGCACGACAATGTGAGATCCAATCCACAATGCACCAATTACGACCTACGTACCTTCATTATTACGCTCACTCTTACAACCACACGGCACCCAAAACCCAATTTTTTTTTACCTTAGATAAAAAAGTAAACAAAGAAAATGATATAAAGTTTTACCCTTTTTATTTACCCTACTCCTCTAGACTAAAATAAAAGAATATATTTGAGTGTAACAGCCTCACTTTTTGCTGACAATATCCGCAATTTTTGACTGTTTAAAGCAGAAAAAAAACGCCTTTGATTTGATTATATTTGAGAGTGAGTGCATAAAAAACGGTTCGAAATTTTGTATTTTTTTGGGGAAAAAATTAGGAAAAAAAATGGAGGAGAGAGAAAAAGATGAAGAGGAGGAATTAATGGGAATATTAAAGTTAAAACGCGGAATTATGGTGGGGAAAAGCAGAGTAACAAGAAGAGGAAATAATGGGGTTTGTACACCACCACCTACCTTGAAAACATTTGACCCTCATTTTCATTTTCAACAAGAACAACAAGAAGAAAAGTGTGTTGTACAAGATACAAATGTTGTTGGGTCTAGTTCTGCAGTGACTGCTAGGCAGTTGGGTTCAAATTTATGGCAGATTTTGCCCCACCTTAATACTATTTCTAAGATGAACAGACAGCAGCAACAGCAGCAGCATTATTATAATAATAGTAAGCAGAAATTTCAGGGTTTGGACATTCGTCAGAAACCTGTGGAAGATGTTGATGATGCTCCTTCTGATGATCAGGTAATTAAATTTGCAGGGTTTTTTGTGGTTAAAGTTTTGATCTTTTTTGTGGGTTTATGCTGTTTTGATGGTTAAACTGTTAAAGTTGTAATCTTTTCTGTGTTTTTGCTGTTATTTTACTATTTTTTTATATTGTTTTTACTGTGTTGTGTTGGGTTGATATGTTGGGTTGCAGAATTATGTAGTGAGTAGTAATGTTTTGTGAATTCTGTTGGGTTTCTGGAGTTTTTGGCTGTTGTTTATATTGACTAATTGTGAATTGGGAATCTTGTTTGCTCCTCGGTTCTTTACGTTTTGTTTGAATTTGTATCGTGTATTCAAACCAAACGTTTGGAAGGGTAGAACAACAGTCCAATTATGACTGTTTTTTGGGGGGTGGGGGGTGAGATTTTGAGGAATGTTTTTAACTTGGAATTCCAAGAGGCCGAGAGGGCACTTTGTAACCTTAAATTCGCCCCTTCTACTGTAAAACCGTCTTACCCTAGGTTTTAGCTGTAGGTTGTCAGGTTGTGTGAGCGTGAAGGTACAACTTTGATGAATACATTGTAATAATGCTGGGTCTATCATGAAATAGGATGATTACATATGAGCAGAAGATTCTGGTGGGAAGGTAAGGGTTATGCCAGTTGTTGAAATTTCATTTAAAATTAGGGAAGAACTAGGATGTCTCATTAGAGAGAGATGTTGTGTTACATGTGTATATGTGTCCTCTGATGAAATGATGCTGAAAAATAGTTGCGGATATCTGGTACGAGTTGTGATTGATTCGGTTTGGTGCTCGTTTCAGCCTGTAAGTACGGGAAGCTTTCACAGGCAAATTGCAGCATCGCTTATACGACATCATCGAGCAGTAGACAGGAATGGCCGTCCACTGCAACCCTCGCCTGCAAGCTATAGCAGCTCCATGGAGGTAAGTCCATTTTGTGTGCATACACCTAAATTGTAGGATCTGTTGATTTAAGGATTTTTGAAGCTATAGGCACCGAGTGAACTTAAGTAGTTTAGACATCTCAAATGTTGGTCTTGAATTCTTGGTTTTCCTGATGATGAAAAGTAATGCTATATTCTATGAGCCTATCCTGTAACAGCTGTATTGTTCACTTCATTACAATTTAGAGTGTAAAACTAAACATAGGATCAATGTAGTGTTTATACCTAAAAAGCGAGTAAAGGATAAATAGCCGTAACTGTATTGTTTCATCCCACAAGCCCTAACAAATGTCTGATAAGTTGCTATTTTCTTAGTAAGTGCTCCAAAACTCGGGAGGAGCATGCTATGAATGTAGTAGTGATATTTGTGTATGAGCAACCAGCAATTGAAGGAGTGACTTCTGTTTCTTTCTTTTTTTTTTCTTTTTTTTTTTTTACGGAAGGCTACATTTTGAAAATATAGGTAAGTGGCACTTTCCACTCAGAAATCAGATGAGTTGTAGGTGGGAGATGAAATTTTTGAGCTACTCATTAGGTAAATAAAAATATGGTTACCGATGCGAGTGGCTCAGTTATCTTCTGCTCAGTGTTTAAATGCCGATTTCTGAATATATGGTCATTTATACTGTCAGTCTTAGGGTGTGTTTGGCCAAGCTTCTGAAGTGTTTCTGGAGTGTTTCTGGGTCGTAGAAACTGAAAACTGGCCAAACACCCAAAATTGAGAAACTGTTTCTGGTTTCTGAGAAGCACTTCTAGTGTAAATTTGTTCTTCAGAAGTAAAAGCTCCAATTTTGGGCTTCTCCTCCAGAAACTGTTTCTCAGAAGTTGTTTCTGAGAAGTAGTTCTGCAGAAGTTGGAGCTTGGCCAAACAGGCCCTAATATTAGCAAACGATCACAATTTGGACATTTCACCCCGAAACTATGATTTAGTCCCTTCATTGATCAAAGCTCTACTGTGTGATATCACTCATATCAGTCTGAAAATCTGATAGTCTTATTTACTGAACAGATTACACCATACGATCATGCTGCTTCTCCTAGTAGTTCTCTAGAGTACAAGGGAAGGATGGGTGATCCAAGTCATAGCCTCAAAACTTCGACAGAGTTGCTCAAAGTTCTGAACCGCATCTGGTGCCTTGAAGAGCAGCATTCATCAAACATAGCAGTGACGAAGGCTCTTAAAACACAGTTGGATAACGCCCGGGCAAGAATCAAAGAGTTGCTCCGTGAGAAGCAAATGGACAGGCAGGTGATGGACGGACTGATGAAGCAAGTTGCAGAGCATAAACATGTTCGGAAGAACATGGAGCCAGATCGGATACAATCTACATTAGTATCAGTGAGGCAAGAACTAGAAGATGAGAGAAAACTTAGGAAGCGTTCAGAAAGTATGCACCGGAAGATGGCTCGAGAAATCTCTGAGATGAAAACTTCTTTTTCAAAGGCTTTGAATGAATTAGAAAGAGAAAGACATGCACGAATTCTATTAGAAGACCTGTGCGATGAGTTTGCTATGGGAATCAGAGACTATGAGCAGGAACTTAGATCTCTAAAGTACAGGAGTGACAAGGAACAGGTTCAGAAAGAACAAGTTGATAGCTTGATTCTCCATATCTCCGAGGCTTGGTTGGATGAGCGAGTACAGATGAAGCTAGCAGAACAAATCCGCGATGATATGGGTGAAATGAGCATGGTTGTAGACAAGCTGCGACCAGAAATTGAAATCTTTTTAAAGGCTAGGCAAACTGTGGATTCAAGAGAAGTTATCGAAATCCCTACTAAATCTTCCAAGGGGAGTGGATTCCGCCGTCAATCCTTGGAGTCCTATCCCTTAAATGAGGCAACAAGTGATCCAAAAAATGCTGATGATGAGGACGACGACGATTCCACTGATAGCGAATCTAACTGTTTTGAACTCAGCAAGAATCTAGGTGGAGACTATTCCAATGGCATAAATCACATGAAGAATGTCAACAATTCTAAAGAAAAGGATGTTGAAGAGACAGTAAGACGGGACATGGTAAAGAGGAATGTTGAATCCCATCAGGTGAACAATGGTCGCAATGTGACTGGTTTACAAGCACGATTTGCAAAACACATGGAACGGATGACCCTACGTGATGGAATGACTCATAAGGAGGCAGGGGTTGCTGTCGAAACAGACGCATCACATGAGTCTGCTAACCAAGAGGTCTTAGCTGAAGAGGGTTTACCGGAAAGGAGGAGTAAACGATTTGGGAACCGAGGATCAGGAAACACAAATCATTTGCTTGACAATCTCTTGAGAAATAATTCCTCGTCAATAGAAGGGGAGAGGATCCATCCGGTGAGCGATTTACCCGAAGATTCTCATGGACATTTCTTGTTAGCAGGCCCTGCTAGTCCAGTGAAAAAATGGGAGCCTAAAATCCTCTCAGAAGACCCCGAAATTTCAGAGTCATCTACAAGATGGCCTAAGGGACCGAGGGAGAACTCACTAAAGGCTAGGCTTCTCGAAGCGAGGTTGGAAGGCCGAAACTTGCAATCAAAGGGTTTCAAAAGTTCTGCTTAACAGAAGCTTCTGATCAGTATAATGCTTCTTCATGACTCTGGTGGAAGAATGATGTTCTAACAAAATCTTCTCCTGATATCGGTCTGATGCGCTGTTCTGACTTCAAGATTGGTCGTCTGACTTCTGGTGTCGCGTAGAGGACGTCCAGATGATAATACTTTTCGCAAGGAATCTAACATTGAGATGATCTGGAGAAATATTGACAGGAAATCGAGGAATGTAGGCGATGGATCTGCTACGAGTAGAGTCAGTAGACTGTGGCATTTTGGCCGCGAATCCCTTTGTATTCATAGCACAATGAGGTGACTTTTGATCACGGCATAAACATCTTCCGAAGTCGGTGGATGATAACTGATAAGCCTGTGAATTTTAGAGCATTTTGCCACTGGTTTCTAGCATGTTGTCTTGTTCAAACTTCAAAACCAACCTTCATATTCTACATTCTCTTTAAATGTTACTACATTTGCGGGTAGAAAAATCTTTGTTTCCAGGCTAATACTCCACAAAAACCATTAGTATACAAAAAAGAATTTTGGGGAAGAAATTGGGGACTAATATTATGATTTGAGAAGTGACTTTGAAATTTGAGTGAAATCAATTATATAGGGGGTCCATGTTAGCATAACCCATTTGACTTACGCTTTCCCGTCTACAACATACTATGTCGATTACAATCCATTTCAATTATACACGGGTCGAGTCAAGAAAACAATAACACATCCAAAATTTTAAAAGTCGGCTCACAAGCTCGTACGCCAATCCAAATCACGAAGTATCCCATTGGCTTAAGACTCGTTTGCTATCGTTTTTGGTTTTCTGGTTTTTTTTTCTTTTCTAAACCAAATTGTCGTTTTTTAAAAACCTCAACCAAGATTTCATACTGTAGAGAAACCCATAGGCCGTGATTAGTCAACCCTGATAAACCCTCATCAGAAGTAGTAGTAGTGAAGAAGAAGATTGGGGGTGATGGGAGGAGCGGTATTCAGGTGGGTGATGCAGATGCACAGGGATGTTCCCAAAGCTGCCAAATTTTATTCAGAAGGTTTAGGTTTCACTGTCAATGTCTGCACTCCTCGTTGGGCTGAGCTCTCTTCTGAAACCTTCAAACTCGCTCTCTTGCACACTTCCAGGTTCTTTCCCCTCTTTCTTTAGCTGCATATATGATGCCCAATTTGCTGATTCCTTCTGTTTTATGGGGTTTTGTCTGATTTGGGATTTTATGGTCTGTGTATATCTTGATTTCTCTCATTTCTGTGTAGTATATTTGTGTATGAATGCTTTGAGCATTGGTTGACCCTGAACTTTAATAAATAGAGATGGGTCTGTAATTATATGTTAAAATTACCATCAAAGATTACATTTTTATGTTCGGATGTAGAAGAACTTTGCTGTATTGCCATTATTAGAGCCTGGTTGTGTGAATTTGGACTTTTTCCGTATTGAGATTCTATGGTTCGTGAATCTATTGATTTCGGTGAGTATGAAATGTGGTTGCCACGATACCGCAAAACAGATTACATTTTGGTGGTTGGAATGCTTGGGAAGAATGGATCTTCTTCTCAATTAGAGATTTTAATCTGTGTGGTTTGTTGTCTGTGTGGAAAGTTGGACTGAAGTGTTGGCTTTCCGAAACTCATATTGAGAACCGACCCATAAAGATCAGAACTTTGTGAAATATGAAATTAGTCTACCAGGAAGTTGCATGATAGACTACATTTTGGTGGTTATTATTGCTTGGTGAGTGGAAGATTTATACCTTAATTCTTCAAGTTTTGAGGGAAGCTTGGGCCTTGGGGATATATTCACTCTGAAGGATACGAGTTGATTAGTTTACCTATATTTACCATGAATGCATGTCAAGTCTACTGCTATTTCATTTTGTTGAGAGTTGAATGACTTCAATTGATTACCATTTGAAGAGACTTATCTTCACACATCTTGATAGGATTAAGTCGATGCTGATAACAATTGAATTTTTACTAGAAGAATTGAACTTAGTGAAATGTATCTTAATGGCAGTTGAATAAGATAAGCATACAGTAAAATTACTTTGAGTTAAATTTGTTGGAAATTAGAACTTATTTGCTAATCGTTTCAAGGATTCAGTTATCTGTTGTGTCTGAAACTCAGAATTGGACACCATTGCCTGCTGTTGAATATCTTTCCTCATTTGCTGATATTTTCATGCCGAAAAGATAAGGAAGGAGGCCAAGTCCTTCTTTTTTTTTTTTTTTTTGGGGGGGGGGGTTGAGATGAAAGTATAGAATAGAATGATTTTGCTTGTGGTGTTTGCTGGCACACTGAATTGTTGTGTGTCACTGTATATATCGGACTTGTTTGCATGTTTAAAATTTGATGATAACATTTTTAACTGATCTTTGGTTGCTTTCCAGTTCCGACCTACAAGGTCAAGATAAATGGCGAGGGGGGGGGGGTGAGTCTAAACGTCCAAAGATCCTTCTGCATGTTTAGAAGGTGAATTTAGTTTCTAGTTTGACCAGTAGTTTAGGGATCAGAAGCCTCGAATGCAATAGCTATAATTAGCAGTGCCACGGAAATTAGGCATGCTACCTTTCCTGAGAGTACCCTAGCTGAGTTCCTGTAATTAAACTAGTTATAGTTAGTACAAATCTATTGTAGGTGGAAGTGGAACGGCCAAAGTTTATACTAAGTCTGGTAGTGTTCTTTCTGAAGAAGCCGTACCCACGAAAGGAAACATTTCTAAGTGCTAGTTCTGTTTCAAATTTCTGAAACAACTGAATCTTAAATAGTAAAAGTGGCAGACATTGTGTTTCATCTGGATCACCTGTCTTGACTTTTGAATCCTATTATCTCATCAATCTAGAGCATCTATGTAAACCATGTTGATGTTAATGTGTTTTCTCTATCAGCGGAGGGAGGGGGTGTCTCGGAAAAAATAGTAATATTGTTTTCACTTTTCAGATCTAGCCTATAGTATAAAATTCTTTATCTGTTGATATATCACACAGATTAGTGTGCTTTTACTTTACAGTTGCCTCTCTTAGTCTCTTACATATCCAAGCAATGCATCTTTAATTCACCGTTGTGCCCTTTATTACTCGTTCAAACTGTCGATTAACTTCTTCCAATAATGGCTTATATCGCCATTACAGTGAACCTGTCGTGCAGAAGGGATATTCTTCTCTCTTGTCTTTCACAGTGACAGATATCAACAATACTGTCATGAAACTTATGGAATTGGGGGCTGAGCTGGATGGGCCGATCAAGCATGAAACTCATGGGAAGGTATGAAACTTCAAACGGAACCTTTTTTGCTTCTGAATTGTAATTTTCCTTCTTTCTTTTCTACGGAGTTGGAAAAAAGTCAGTCATGACTGAAATCTAGGAAATCTGTTCTTTAATTGACAGGAGTAGGCGAGTAGTTCAAATGTATGCCTCAGTTTATGATTGAGAAAAAGAATGGTTGATGGGTTGTTTACCATTTCCTGCACTCAACAACACGATATGTTTTGCTTGCTATCTAATATTCATCTGAAAACTGAAAGCAATGTATTAAGCTGATGGGTTTAACTCAAAACAAGGCATGTCAGGATGTAATCAGTATAACCTGCGACATCATTGCTTCTTTATTTAATGATAATCGCAGGTTGCAGCTATGTGTCTTGATGGCCATGTGGTGGGGCTTTACGAGCCTGTCTGAGAGAGCGATGACAAAGTACATTTTACAAGAGTCGTGATGGAGTTATTCATTTATCACTCAGTTATCAGATCAAAGGCGATTGACATTCGTGAGCCCTGAAACTGAATTCTTCCAGTCCAGGACATCCAAGTTGAAAGAACTGAGGAAGCTGAATTCAGTTCCTTTATCATCCACCCTCACATCAGATCCTGGCAATGACTACAATACCAATCAACAGAGAGTTCATTGTTAGTGTAGAGCCTGTGAAATTGAAATGTACTAATGAAAATTATGTGTTTCTCAAATAACTGTAATAAAATGATTTCTCTGTTTTGAATAACATTCATAATAGTTTTGATGTTTCCTGATCTAATTTTGTGTTTTTTTCATTATCGAGTACAAATAAAATGCTTTACGTAGAGATCATCTCTACCACTTTGTATCGTTTCGTATACTACTTCAATAAGATATTGTAAACACACTTGTTTGAGTCGTTCATGGTACGATAGAAGATCGATCTACCCTATAAGGCTATAACTAATACAATACTGATTGTTGAAGGCTGAATTTCAACAATAAAATCAGCATGGTCTTTTTAGAAGAATATCACCCCTGATATTACTTTCCTAACAATCGTGATACGATTCTTTAGGTGTTCAAAAACAAAGGATAATTTGATTCATTGCACTAATTGAAGATCCTCTTGGATCAAATTCACAATTAAATCACAATTCATTGAATCATGGATCAAGGGAAAACCTAGTGTCTTTAATCATATCCTTTACGACTATATAAAGAGAACATAAGGCACCCATTCATAGGCATCCCACCTTCAAATTAAACCACGACATATGGTTTTAATACTAGAGGATCCCTTAACCTACCTCTCCTACTCATTTCGGTCTTAATTTTTGTGTTTATTTCGGTTTTGTGATTTTGAACATGGAGGAGGCGAAACTATAGGAGCTTTCTTGCTCCAATTCCGAAGAAACCAACAAGGTAAAGGCCACAGCTGCTAGTTCATGAATACCTATGCAAAGTGCACAAAATGCAACGTCGCACTCTTGTAGGTTTGCATGAACTAGGAGCTGAGGTCACCTTGGTCTTTTTGGTTTGGCGTGAAGGAAGCTCCTATAGTTCGTCTTCACATGTGTTTAATTAGCGTTACCAACTCTCATCCGACATGTTGGTTGAAAGGTTTTTTTACCTTCAATCATAGGTCGTTTCGAGACTTGGTACAATTAAGAACAGCATATGTTTAGCATATTTGTTTCATTTATCTGATGGTTTATTCCTCAAAATTAAACCATTTCTCTTAAATTACTTTTTATTTAAATTCACTATGATTTTATTTTGTTGCAATTGATCTTTGTCATATACTCCGTATATGAATTTATGAATGACAATTGTTCTTTGTTGTTTTGAACTTGCAGCGCAGGCACATGTGCGTGGATGGCTTAAAATGATGAAATTGAGTGCGAGTGTTTTAAATTATAGATACAGTGTGTGTTAAGCTTGAAATATGTTGATCTTTGGCATATGATATGTGATATGTATGGGAGACTGGGAGTAGATTTTGTACAATTTTCACAGAATTGGTATTTTGTAAACTTGAAAGGAGATCGAAAGATGAGGAAAGCAATAGTGTGTCGCATAAAACTCGTGATTTTATAAGATGTTTTAAAAGTTGGAGCGCAAAAGCTACTTATCATTGTGGCGCGAAATATGAATATGTTTGATCACTTTATATCGTTCTATATAAAATGATATATATTATTAAGTTACGTTCGTCATAAATGTGCATCGAGTTTGCATGATATCTTCCTTCTCTTGCGGAATGTAGAATATTACATCTTATATTCTTCACATAATCTTCTCATATGGAGTGATTGTATTTCGTCCAACTCCAACATATAGTTCCCTTGTTTTCTCTCAATTTTGTTTCAATTGCAAAAGTAGGACGAAACTTCTTTTCTAAAAGACATCATTGAAATTAAAGATGTTCAAAACAATTTGAAAATTCATCAATGTAGCATCAACGAAATTGTTTTTCAAAATACTCAAAAGATTTCAAATTCCATAGACCATAGTGACTAGTCGCTTCATCTAACAACGTTGGATGTAAGATCTCCCATTTCAAATGTTCCAATTATGACATTTACTACTTCTGGTGCATTTGTCGAGCTACTTCAAATGTGATTGCTTCCTACATTGCTCCTTTTACCCAAAGCAGGGGAAAACAGAGAACACTGCCTATCTAATTACTCCACCAAATTAAGTAGATGAGCAATCCAAATTTATAACAACCATCCTTTTATCATAGTCCTATCAACATCACAATTATCATCTCACAATTAAAAATTAGTTAAAGCTAAGCAACTTATTTCACCTCCACAAGTTCAATTTAGCTCGATTTAGATATTCAAACTTTCTAATATTTTCCTGAGTAACATATGGACTCATTTTAAAATAGAGATCGAACTATCAGGTTTTAACGAGAGGTTTCATTGATGAGCTAGTATGATATCAATACAAAGTCAAATCGTACCAAAATGTTATTGTTAGTAAAAGAGATCAATCGAAAACAAAGATCGTAAACAATCTAAACAAACTAACATACACGATGACTTACTCGATTTCTAGTTGGCTGAGCTCCGACTCTCCCAATCTAAAAAGCTCCACTCCTCTAGAACTCTTACTACTTTTTCTTATTCAAATCCACAAGGGGCTAGTAAGGCCATGTACAACGCTGAAGCGCACTCTCCATAAAACACTACCTCTCCATCACACTCTCTCTCCTTGGAGAGTCCATACCTTACTTCAACCCCAGAATGCTATCACTCTCCTATCTAACTCTCCACGTCACTTTTAGTAGGCCCAATTGTATTATTTTATCACATATTCTCATTTTCCACTCATATTTTACTATGTTTCTCGTAAAAGATCGTTATAAGTTCGATATTTTTCAATATCACATAAAATAAGTCGACATCAAAATTATATTATATTATAAAATTATTTTTTAAAAAATAAAACATGATTTTTTTTGAGTAAAAAAAGTTATTTCTGAAAATTAATTATTCTTGAACTTTAATAAATTAATAAAATATTTAAATCGTAATTAATTACCGTAATTTGGTAGCATATTGTATGAGAGTGGGTGGAGTATGTGAGAGGAGGAGGAGTTGTGTGCTGCAAATGGAGAGTTAGCTACATCAAATGTTGATGGAGACTCCATTCTCTTGAAGCACACCACTGTGAGGTTAAAGTTAACTTCTTATCTCTCCTCTCTTTTCAAGAGTTAACTCTCCATTTCGTTGAAACACACCTCTGTACGTGCTCAATACCGATACATAAAAAAGCACCCTTAATTTGAAAATCATCACAAAACGAGGAAATCTACATCGTAGATTCTCTGCATGCCACCCATTAGTCTTTGTCCTTCATCATGACCCACACCATTATCATTCAAACAAATAAATCATCTTAAAATAATCCTTAATCACCTACTCAATAATGTAATTAAACTAATTAACCACCCATTTCATTTCTCCCAAACAATGTAGCTAGGGTTTCCTCTATTCCTCTCAAATCTCCTCCTCTCTATATAAACCCACCATTTCTCCTCATTTTATCACCACCATCTCTCAAAAAATACTTAACTTCAATTTTATTATTTTCATAATAAGTTTTTGTTTGAATATTTATGGATTTTTAATATAGGAAATAATTATTAATTATAATAATGGATAGGAAATGAATTAA
This sequence comes from Spergularia bocconei, assembly GCA_963457585.1. Taxonomy (NCBI): domain Eukaryota; kingdom Viridiplantae; phylum Streptophyta; class Magnoliopsida; order Caryophyllales; family Caryophyllaceae; genus Spergularia; species Spergularia bocconei. The sequence goes on from OY734947.1 coordinate 23,475,515, forward strand.
AGAGTGGGAGCTTCCTTTGATTCAAAGATAGATAAGTGAGAGAGAGGTGAAAACAGCTGCAAGTTCATGGTTAACCTATGGAGTTGCAACACACTAGATTAAATAGCAACTCCAAAGGCTTTGCATGACCTTGGAGATGTTCCTTTTTGCCTTCTCCTTTTCTGCCTTGGATTGAAGGGAGCTCCATCTCGAGAACCCTCTCTTCCTTTAATTTATATTTCATCGTAATTTTTTTTGCGGAACTTGATATGAATGAATAACATTTCCCGTACTTCTACGGGTTTATCTTAAACATAAATATATAAAGATATAAAAAAAAATGAAGTTTGTTCTAATAATATATGTTGTGATTAAATGATTTGTATGTCGTTGCTGTTTTAAGTAAGTTTTTCAGGTGCTGGAACAGTGGAAATGCTGGATATATATATGCCTTTCTTCAGCAAGCTGGTTGGATCTGGAGTAATTTTGTACAGTATGTATAGTTTGTACAAGCTGTATGGATGTGTGGACCGTGGGCGTGTGGTATCTTGTAGATGACGATTGAATTTGTAAATTAAATACTGGTGTACTCCGTGTGATTTCATCTTTGATTAACAATAATAAAACTATAGAACAAGATCGGATCATCTCTTTTACTTTCGGTGTTCACATAACACAACTACGGCACGGGCATATATACAAACTGTTGTACGTACTTGTTCTTGACGCTAAATAGTACTCCGCATCCAATAAAATTAAACCGCGATGTCAATATGATTAATTGTGTTGGCAGTAAAATTACATTGAAACTGTTTCTTGAAGGCCGTGGTCGTAAATGACTCAATTATTAGTCCAATATATCGAACCATTAGCTAGACACGAGTTGATCTATTCGAGCCGAGGCCGACCTTTAGAGTTCTCCAAGCTGGGTACATACACGTATGGTTAAGTTCGTTCACAAAATGAAAAAAGAAGGTGTTGGACAAGTTACAAGTAGACAACCTCTTGTATGTGACAGGTAGTTGACGATGTTGAACTGGTTCGTTATAAATTTATAATCATACTACAGTACTCCCTCCTACCCAAAGAGATTTTCCTGTTTCTTTTTGCAGTTTTGAGATGCCCTGTTGGGAGCTATTTTTAGACCAAATGAATCATTCAATTGCTATAAAATTTAGTAAATATTTCATTCTACATTGCAATCTACCAACTCTACTTGATTTGAAGACAAACGGGTCTTTCATTAAGTCTACAAGTAGTCCCTAGCATGGCAAGTCAAAACTGCAAAAAGAAACAGGAAAATCTCTTTGAATAAGAGTAGTATGTTTGACGAATGTGTTTTTTCCATCTAACAAAGTAATTAGACTAATAACAACGTTGGGGGTCCAATTCTTATGATGCACTCATGACTTCATGAGTGACTCATTGCAATGGTATAGTGGTTCTTGTCATATGCTTCCCTGATGTGTGATGTCTAATACGGAATACTGTGTAGGAATATACTTCGTATGATATACAATATGGAGGTATAATTTTGACCGTTTAATCTTACCAAAATACGTAAAGTTTCTGAAAAGTTTACTACTTCTGTATCATAAAATACGGTCTTAAAAGTGTCGCTTTATAAGTTCTCAAAAAAGTTAATTTTAATGAAAACTAAATTTGTGATCGAAGGGAGTATATGTGTGTCGTATTCGGCCTCTCTCATCCCGCAAATTATATGGTGCACCAAGGTGCACAATGAGTATGGTGCACCTCCTCACAATAGAGGAGTAGGGACCACACTTAAAATCAATCTCATCCCCCAATTGCACAAGACTTTAAAATCAATCTAGCCAACCTAGTATGGCGTTTGAATAGTAATTATATTAGAAGCTTAGTGGAATTGACCAACATTTACCATAAAAATATCATCTCACTTCAATCTCCGATGTTTTACTATTTGTTACGAGTATATTGGTTAGCTAGTTTCGACTAGTCATATGACGGATGTTGGCTAAACCAATTGAAATAATCATTTGTTTTTTTTTTTGGTACAAAGGAGCAGCTAATGCTGCGGGGGGGTGGGGGTATGAGGATTTGAACCCGGGACAACCCCCAGGCAGGTTGAGTTCCTATCCAATAGGCCAACCTTGATCCTCTGAAATAGTCATTTGTAGCAGCAGGTAATATGCTTTGGAGTGTACTAGTAGCATAATAGCATGCCTTAAAAATGTGACCCGTTGAAAAGTGGCTAATGAAAACTAATGGAAAACCCGTCACAGAGTAATCGGAGACAGTATTTGGTTAAATGTTGACTCCACGAACAACGTTGATGTAATGTCTCTCTGTTATTCACTTATTCCTCTTGATTACGAGATTAATTAGGATTCCCTAGCCAATAATTATGCATCAGGTAGATTAAATGTATGATATATACTTGCAAACTGCTTCCTTTCGGTGCATATACATTACACTAATTAATTTACATAGATGATGTGTTGATCTGTTGGACATATCACACAAGTCATCTGAGTTGCATTGAAATTGGCACAAAGTCTAAACTCTAGACTACAAATCCAATTTTGATTAGCTATAAAAGTGTGAACCAACAACCATTTTACTTTTATTTTTTTAAAATAACAACGGTATATATTAGAAGTAAGATTGACCTGATGGTTTGAGTCAGCCAATTGTGTCCCATGATCATATTATTGTATCCCGTATTCAATGGTATTAGACATTTAGACGCCTACACATATGTATGCGAGGAAGAACAGTAAAATCAAACGAGGAGGAGGAGAGAAGTCGCACAATGATGGTTTATGTAGGTTTTCCATTTATGCAAATAATTTTGTACAACAATCCATAGCCGAGGTGACGTATGCATATATTCAGTGAATAAGCTACTCCATCTTTCCAATTTAAACTTCCCGTATCTTTTAAATATATGAGAGAAAATTAGACATGAAGTGTAAATCAGGACGAAAGCGTGTATCATTATGCGTGCTACTAGTCTGTTAATACTCGTATACTCACCCAAACCAATCAATAAAGACACGATTGATATCCCAAAATTTAGTTTCCGTCAAGTGTTATGTTAATCACACCTCGTTCATTCTCACTTTACGTATACACTCTCACAGCCGAACCAACTGAACACAGACCACACACATACTTAAACCACACAGCCACAAACCAACCACCCACCCGACACGTATCAGATTCCACACCTCTAACCCAATCCAACCCGTCTGTCACCCCCACAAACCTAACAGCCAAGTAACCCTAACATCCCCCCACTCCATTTCACACAACTCCTAAAAATTCAAAATTAATCTCAAATTTAGTAAGTTCTCGTTACACATTAAAAATAAAATAAATTAAAATACAAAATGCTGACATTTTAAATCCATTTTTTTAATCTTATTACATTCAAAATAAATAATAATAAATAAAGTTTAGGGAAGAAGAACAGTCATTTTTATAGATAGAGAGGTCAGAGGAGAGAGAGAAGAAGACAAACCCCTCTTCTTCTTCTTTCTTCCTTCATGTTCCTCTACAAGTTTCAACACCAACAAACAAACCCAGCTCATTTCTCTAGGGTTTCCTTTTTATTTTAATCTGATAAATAAAATCATTTATCTGGAAAAAAATATTAATTAAAAAAAAGGGGAATGAGGGAGATGAACAGGGATTTGTTTGATCCTAGAACGGTGATGGAGCCGGAATACGAGAGGTCGCCACGTGGCGAGGGTAATTTCGGGTTTGCGTTCAACGACAGTAATTTCTCGGACCGGGTTCTTCGGATCGAGATAATGGCGGGTCCCTCCGATTCTAAATCCGACGGCGCAGATGGTTGCTCTTCCCTCCTTGATTGGGCCCGCCACCGTAAGCGTCGCCGTGAAGATTTGAAGAAGGATCCTGCTCTTCTTACTCTCCTTCATAATAATAATAATAATAATACAAATAATAATGAGATTATTAATAATAATAATAATATTATTGGTGATGATGATAATCCTCCTGATGAAAATGATCAACTTAATGGTTTGTTTTTTTTTCTTTTGATCATTATTTTTTGTTTAATTTGTTGTTGTTATTGTTGTTGTTGAAATGGTTTGATTTAATTTGATTTTCTGTAGCGTAATTTGTACGTTTATGTGAGTTTTTGTTGAATTGACTGTTCTATTCGAATTTTGCCTGTAATTAGAGAGAATTAGGGATGATGGAACTCGTACGATGTCGAAAAGTAGGTGATTTTGAGGGATATTAGATGTTGGAAAGTAGTATGTGTTAGCTTGGAGGTTGTTTTATTGAAAATGGGGGGGTGGGGGATTTGTGTGTTTTGGGGAAGAAATTGGGTTTGGTTACGAAATGTGAGCGACATTGTTGAATGGTGAAGGGGTTCTATACGGGTATTAAGAGTTTCGTGTTTCTTTTATCTGCGGGAGTTGAGGATAGACTGATTCAGGGAGTGAAGGGGGTAGAGTTTAGGTTTTATTGGCGTGTAATTAGGAAGTGTAGTGTGCAAGATGTGTTCTTTTTTCGTTGGATGACTGAAAACGAGGTGTTGACGAATAATAGGAGAAAATTGTGCGCTTTTGTGTAGGATTTTGAGGTTGAATGGTAAAGGATTCTAATTTCAATTTGTATAGTTGCGCTATGGTGGTATTAGGGATTCCGTATTTCCATTATCTGCGGGAGCTGAGGATAGAGTGATAGACTGATTAGAGAGTGAAAATGAAGGTGTTCAGGTTTGATTGCTTGTAATTCAGAAGTGAGTGTGCAAGATGTGTTCTTTTTCATTGGATGATTGATAACGAGGTGTTGTCGAAATTCTAGCTGCAGAAATTTGTGTGCTTGTGTTTCCTTTATGTGTTAGTGTGTTCATCTATGCCACATTTGGGGATTTTAGACACAACCTTTGAACTGCTACTGTTATTGTATTTTACTCGATATAAAGGGTTGTGCTGTACTGCTTTTGCTTTGTTCACCCGTGTGTTTTTGGCTGTGCAGGTGCAGATGTTGCAGTATGTGCTGAGGAGCAGGTGTTGAATCAGTCTGATGGTGATGATGTTTTAGGGGGTGAGAATGATGAGGAAGAAGCAGTTGCAATGATTGAAGAATCACTTTCAGGTACTTGGGATCCTTAAGTTCCATGTTTAGGGAGGAATGTTATACTGTTCTGTTCGATTAGGTGTATAGCATATGAACTGCCTGATCAAGTGCCACTGTTCCCCAGTTCATATTTTGTTTCTCACAGTGGGGTTATTACTGGATTGATTAGTCTCAAAACAAATTTAGCTTGATGGCCTCTTATAGTCTTCAACATAAACTCTTCTAGTCTTCAAAATAAACAGTGACATACTGACATTTACGGTTGCACGATGCCTTGGGTCTTTGAATCTCTGCTGCACATCATTCCCTTTGCCTTTAAATTAGGTGTTTCTATCCTACTGTAAAACAAACTTGCCCCATGATCTTTTTTGCCAATTAGTACTGGTAGGCTTACACTTGATATAGCTGGCTTCTGAATTACGCGGACATTTTGCTTTCACGACACCTTATGATGTGTCATCTGTGTTTCGTTGGTAGTGATTGCACCTTGTCATCTGAATGTCGATTTGGACATTGTAGATATGCTGTGTTATAATTCAACTAATCAACTTTGCTTCATGATGATATAGGAGATGAAGGGGCCAATAGCAATGACTCGTCCTGGAGCATGGAATGTACGGCAGTTCTGAGAGTTCAGACTTTGCACATAAGCTCGCCTATCTTAGCAGCGAAAAGTCCCTTTTTTTACAAGGTACTCCACTCCCTCCCTACCACACCCTGCCCTGCTTGCTTACATTGGTTTCCTTTTCTTTTGACTTTAGGTAGCACCTATGTGATATACTCATATACTTGTACTTGTTGTAATGTTCTTGTTGTTTAGTTATTCTCTAATGGAATGAGGGAATCGGAACAGAGGCATGTAACTCTACGTATCAATGAATCTGGTATGCTTCAAAATTTGGCTCCTTCTGAATAGAATATAGCATATCAGTAGCCTTTTTCATTTGTCAACTGCTCCAATGCCCTTACATTTTTGTCTACATCTATCTGCTGGGCAATGTTTTTGAAATCCTCAGTCCAGACAATTTGGCTCTACCTAATTGCCGTTTAGTGATATCCCCCCCCCCCCCAAATTGGAAATTATGTAATGCTTTTGGAAGTCAAAGCTTGAATTTGTATTTCGATCAGTGTGAGAATGTAAACAAGAGACTGGCCGGCTCCAACTGCTCTGCTATAGTAGCCACAAATAGGTTTTTACTTTTGTTAAAAAAGAGTTAGCTTTGTTTACTGACCAACTTGCTATCTTGTGACAGAGGAATCCGCTCTGATGGAGCTTCTGAACTTTATGTACAGCAACACCCTATCGGCAAATACAGCAACTGCTTTGCTGGATGTTTTGATGGCTGCAGATAAATTTGAGGTTGCTTCATGTATGAGATACTGCAGTCGCTTGTTACGGAACATGCCAATGACACCTGAGTCTGCCCTGCTATATCTAGATCTTCCTTCGAGTGTCTTAATGGCCGATGCAGTTCAACCTTTGACTGATGCGGCAAAGCATTACCTTGCTGACCGTTACAAGGATATTACAAAGTAAGTGCAGATATTTATAATGAATTGAAAATAGAAAATGTCTCTTTCCAGGTTATTCAATTGTTATTTCTTGGATCACCTTGAGAGCTGTTTTGCACTGCAAAGATGAGCAGTTTGTTTATAACTTTTGCCAAATGAAGTGTTTCATGTAAGATTTTGTGTTCTGAAGGTTCCAAGACGAGGTGCTGTCTTTGCCCATTGCTGGAATTGAAGCTGTTCTCTTTAGTGACGATCTACAAGTGGCATCTGAAGATGCTGTCTATGACTTTGTCTTGAAGTGGGTGAGGACACGTTACCCTAAGCTGGAAGAGCGGCGTGAAATCCTAGCTACGCGCCTTGCCAAATATATACGCTTCCCGTACATGACATGCCGGAAGTTGAGAAAGGCTTTAACGTGCCCGGACTTTGATCATGAGGTATCGTCCAAGCTTGTGATGGAGGCCCTCTTTTTTAAAGCTGAGGCCCCACACCGTCAACGGTCTCTAATGGCAGAAGAATCAGCTGCCACCAACCGTCGCTTTCTGGATCGAGCTTACAAGTACCGCCCCGTTAAGGTGGTTGAGTTTGAACTTCCTCGCCAACAGTGTGTTGTCTACCTGGACCTGAAGCGGGATGAATGTGCAAATCTGTTCCCATCTGGCCGTGTTTATTCACAAGCCTTCCATTTAGGTGGTCAAGGTTTCTTCCTCTCAGCACACTGTAACATGGATCAGCAGAGCTCTTTCCATTGCTTCGGGTTGTTCCTTGGAATGCAGGAAAAAGGGTCTGTCTCGTTCGCAGTTGACTACGAGTTTGCTGCCAGGTCGAAGCCAACAGAAGACTTCCAGAGCAAATACAAAGGCAACTACACATTCACCGGGGGCAAGGCAGTAGGTTACAGAAATCTCTTCGGTATACCATGGACTTCCTTCATGGCAGACGATAGCCTGTATTTCATCAACGGCATCCTACACCTGAGAGCAGAGCTTACGATTAGGCACTGACTTGCGAGTTGAGCTACGTCTTCTCCGAAAACTGTTGGCAAACATACCAGCCTTTCTGCGCCGGAAACTGCTGTATAATGTCCATTTCCTTCTCTAGGGGCTGACAGATTAGCAATACAGATGAGCTAACTTTTGTGTTTGTACTTTGTAGTGTGAGAAGGGGGAGTGGTTCATAAGACGAACAGATCTCCCGTGTTGTTCTGCCCAAATCGTATCGATCAAAATTCAAATCGAAAAGTCCCTTGTAAAATGAGTGCTTCCTCCAACGTCTTATGCGTATCACTTTTGCAATCTTATTAAGAACGAAAAATGGCATCTGGCTCTCTTGAGTCTCTTCTTGTCAAACTCCAGGAGTCTAGGGCGTTTTCTCTGTTTTCAAATAGTTGTAAAGCGGTTTTGAATTTCGTGTCTTTGGTTGTTGTGGGTGACAAGTACTATCGCGTCTTAAACACGAAGCAAGCTCGGATTTAATATCAGGTGACCCATAGTCGAGGAAAAAGAATCACAAAAACCGAATACAAATTAGACTTGAGCCCCAAGCTTTATTGCATTCCATAATAAAAACCCGACCCAAACGTCCAACACGTTAAACCGCCATATAAGGGCAAAACCGTCAACAACGAGTGATTTCGGGAGGTTTTTTGTTCAATCGACCTACACGAAAAAGATTTCTTTATCGTAAGAGTGCAACCCGTAGTCGACCAAAAAAAAAAAAACCCAAAATCCGAATACTAGTATAATTTAGACGTGAGCCCCAAGCTTATTACACATTCCATAAAAACCAACCCGACCCGAAAATTCAACACGCTAAACCGCCATACAGGGGCAAAACCGTCAATTCCAAAACACCTTCGTCTGACCAACGCTATCTATAAATTCCGAATATAAATAAAGAAAAAGAAAAAAAAAAGAGAGAGAAAACAAAACCAAACCCAAAGAGGGCAAAAACACACAAAAAGAGTCCCCCCCAAAACCACCGCATACCGCCGGATCTAGGGTTTCTTCAAAAAAGAGTCGTGTGAAAGAAGATGCCGAAGAATAAGGGAAAGGGAGGGAAGAACAGGAAGAGAGGAAAGAACGAAGCAGATGATGAGAAGAGAGAGCTTGTTTTTAAGGAAGATGGACAAGAGTATGCTCAGGTGATGCGTATGCTTGGTAACGGTCGTTGTGAGGCTCAGTGTATTGACGGTGCTAAGCGTCTTTGTCATATTCGTGGTAAGATGCATAAGAAGGTTTGGATCGCCGCCGGTGATATTATCCTCGTTGGTCTCCGTGATTATCAGGTTCGTCCGTCTTTTTAATTCGATTTATTTTTAATTTAATTGATTTTGATTTTATTTGATTTGTTAGGGTTTCGTGTTTTTTTTTATTTGGTACTTTTTTTTAGGGTTTCGAGTTGATTATTATTTAATTAGTTGGTTTGGGGTGGTTTTAATTGTGTTTTGATTAATAAAAGGGGGGAAAGTTTGTTGCTTTGTTTGATTTTTGGGGGAATTGATGGTGAATGATGCGGTAATTGTTAGTGTTGTGGTTGCGGTGAGCTGGGTTTACGGTAATTATCGAGTTCGATTGCAGTGACGGTATTGTGTTGTGTAGCTTGAGATTGTGGATGATTACCAGTTTTGGGATGATTTTATTGTGTGTTTGATGGAAAAGGGGGGAAAAGTTTGTTACTTGGGTTGGTTTCGGGGAGGTAGTGAATGACACGGTAACGGTAGTTTTAGTGTTGTCGCTACGGTGTTGGACTGTAATTCTGTGATTTGGGATTGTGTTGTGTAGCTTGTGGTTAATAATTCTGTGATAATTCTCGGCTGCTGTCAGCCTGAGTGATCTGTTCTGGTGACGAAGTAGTGTTAATTGCAGTTTCTCTGTAACGTTGGTGAAAGTTTTTGCTTTGTTGCGAAAAGGTTTGTACTTTTGAAGGGGGTTGGGGGGGGGGGATAGTTGATTATTAGAAGATAGTGTATTCCCAAGATGGCATGTGTCTGTATGTGTTTGTGAGCTCGCGCGCGCTGTTGATGATCAGTAGATGGTGTATTACCAAGTTGGCTTGTGTGTTTGTGTGTTCGTGCTGAACTTAGTCTGATTGGTGTCATACAATTTCGAGTACATTGACCTGTTGTAGTTATGGTTAGATGTTGAAGAACTAATCGTGGTGGTAGTTAATTGTCTTTTCTGCAAGAACATGCTGTTGGTGTTGCTATGCTCAGTCCATGAATATGATACTTTAACCTGCTTTGCGGATTTGTGACCTTATACTTAGATTGTTCGGTTTGCTGCTTTTATAAACTCCTTAGGTTGGTGTCTATGAGATGTGTAACCATTTAATGTTTGGAATGAAACTGAGATTTAATTGCTGTGATTGACAGGATGACAAGGCTGACGTTATCCTAAAGTACATGCCTGATGAAGCCAGGTTGCTCAAGGCTTATGGTGAGTTGCCAGAAACCACTAGGCTCAATGAGGGTATTAGTGCGATGGAAGACGAGGATGATGAAGGTGGCGAGGACTACATTGAGTTCGAGGATGAAGATATTGATAAGATTTAAGCTGTCCTAGTTCTTCTCTAAGAACCAGCTTTAATGCTGGTGAACCTTATATTATTGTTATATGTTTTCGAGCGTGATCAAGATTTGTAGTAACTCTTTATACTGACGATGGTGAGAGTGCTATCTGAGTTGCGTGTGTAACGGTTTGATCTTATAACGCAGTCTTGTGGCTCAATAATTAGAGTTTTACCTTTCAATTGTCTATATATGTTGTGGCCATGTGTGCATTAGGGTTCTGGATATATCTGTGCACCTATGTGAGGGTTTTCGACTTTTTGCTGGTTGGCTTGGTCTCGAGCATCCAAAACCTGTGGTGCTAGGGCTTATTACCACTAATCAATGTTTTGGATTCAGGGCTCTCCGATGAGCTAGGCCTTATGTCTTTCTTGTCTGTAGTCGAGTTTGGATAATTGGATTCCAATATTGACACAGGATTCATGTAGGTAACGTCTATATAATCATTGCCATTTATGAGAAGAGTGTTGCTATTGAGCAGTGATGGCTGTGCCAGAGGTCTGTAGCTGAGAATTCTCAGCTGCATGAACTCGATACTACCACATGGGCAAAATGATTTTTAAAGAGCATCCACGTTATTTAGTACAAAATAGGTGCATCAATTGCGAAAATATTAGCTCTGTCATACAATTCGTACAAGTCTGTTTGAAATCTTTTCTAATCGCGCTACTGAAATATGAAAACAGATGGTTGCATGCAGAATTCAGCAGCAATTCCCATCAGGTTTCTGTGGAATGAAAATAGGTGCATGCTCAATCCATAGCATGGGTGCTCTGAACAGACACCTCTCCAACTTTCGCATAAACTTATTCTATCTGCAAATCCAACATGCCTTGTTTCAAATCTCGTATACTCTCCCGTATTCCAGACTGAAATTTCTACCTGTCAAAGGGCAAATATCATAAAAAAATTAGCCAAATCAGCTTCCAGCAGATCCATGGAGCCAATGCCATTCAGAAACATGAAGCAAAGCTTGGATACAGACAGCAATCAACCAATTTGGGCCATAGTTTATTACAAAATCAAATACTTGTATACATGCATGCTTTAACAGACAATAATGCTCTAGAATCAGCTGGCATTTCTCCCTTCTGAATAAATGGATTCAAACATACGTATGGCTCTAGGCCTTGATCATACAGTTAATGCACCGAGCAACTTCAGAGCAGAGTCATGCATGTAAGCACTAGCCTTGGTTCTCATTGGCAGTCATATGATTAGAGTGCGTGTAGACAAATCAAACAGACATCTTAGAGATCAACACATTTTTCCTGTCATTCACACCCATGCAAAAATGAATGAAAGAGGGTGACCTGAATTCCAGGCTGGGGTCGCAATCAATCCTGGCTAACGTATAATTGTTGGACAAATACAATAATACCTCAAGGGTATACATCTAGTGACTACTCAATATTCCAAGAGACAGTAGTCTGTTTGTGATGACATGAATTCTGACTAAATTCGATGATTCACTGATGTAGCACCAACAAGAATTTCAGGCTCTACTTTCTTCGTGATCTAACACTTGCTTAGTTGCTTCTATGTAAGAAGCTGAAGCCTAAAGAGAAAGAAGCATTACATTTTCATTTGGATTCAACATCAAGAGGCTAGATGGAAGCAGAAAATCTAAAAAACCTAACTTCTATCTCTTGTGCTAGACGAGTTAAAATGCACAACAAAACCCAATTTGCTGCACGTGCCCAAGCAAAAGAGCAACCAGATGTACTCATTTTACAAGGGTGAACAGAATTCTAGTAAACCTTCAGTTCTTAACACGGCCAAGAACCACATAGAAACAGCCTAACAGGAGCAATTCAAAGGTGAAGAGCCCAAACCCATTTCATATTAAAATTGCAAATAATTCATTTTGCGCCCAAACAAAAGAAGAAATGTGCATTAAATCTCAAGGGAGTCCTTAGGAATAAAGGAGAGCAAGTAAAAATTCAGTGTTACAAATCCAGCTATAAAAAGAGCTATTCACTGACTGAATAACTACTAGAACAAGCATTTGGACAATCACAGACAAGATGAACAAATACTAATGTTGCTCAAGTTCGAATTTAAGACTATGTTTGCCTGTTTGGCCAATTTGACCACTTCGACACACGTGAGTTCATGAGGCTCACGTGCAATTTTTGCCAATTTTGGAAACCTACCATTGGTTTTTTGCTCAAACATATTAAGAACACCCATAATAATACCCCTAGGGGCTTCCACAAAATTTTGAGTTATTCTTGTTCCGGAGCCATTTTGGGCCAAGCATCATGGATTAATAACCTTCAGTTTTGTCCAATTTTGGCCATGTTGGCCACATTTTTCAAAGTATCTACATTTTCATTAAATATTACCTTGGACACCGTGGGAGTGCTCTTGATAAATTTAAGTGGCTAGTTCTCTTGTTTGGGGGTCTTTTAACTTCGCCTACAATTGTTATGGCTAGTGTTGGTTTCTTGGCTAATTTGAACACTTATTCTAGGTTTTGAGCTCTAATATTTTGCCACAATACATTATATGACCCCTAGGTGCTACTACAAAATTTCGAGTCATTTTGGTTCTAGTGCCATTTAAGCCCAAAAACCGTGGGTTATATACTTTGATTTTTGCCTATTTTGACCACCATTTTTTAAAGTAGCCAAATAATCTCAAAACTTTACTCGAGACAACATCAGACTGCCCTTAGCTAATATGAGTGCCAGTTCCCTGTCTAGGTAGTTCTTTAAGGGCATTCAACACACTTAATGAGGCTAACGAGCGGGTTTTTGCCAATTTCTCGAACTTAGTAATCGTTTTTGGCTTTAATATTTTGAGAAACCCCATAATAATACACCTAAGGGCTTCCACAAAAATTTGAGCCGTTTTTGTCAAGTAGCCATTTTTGGGCCAAAATCGTGGATTATAGCCTTCGATATTGTCCACTTTTGGCCATGTAGTCCACTTCTTTCAAAGTACCTATATTATTCTTCCAACATTACCGCAAACACAGTCGGAGTGCCCTTGATGAATTTAAGGGGCCGGTTGTCCCGTTTGGCGCCTTTTGTCATTAGTTAAGGCTAGCGTGAGGTTTCTGGCTGGGTTTTATCTTCTCCTATGGGAACTGGATATATAGTATAAGATTAATTACATTAAATATCCAAAGCCAAAGCAAAATGAGAGACTTAGGCACCATGGGAATCTTGCAAGCTATGTAACGGGCTACATCTCCATCAGCTTTTATAAATTCAAGCTTGAATTAGTATTTGGCCAATAAAAATGAAGTCTTAAAAACAGTTCTTCCTTTGACAAATATCAAAGCACTCGAAGCAACAAACAGCAGAGTGGGTATGACTCCAAAAATGTGTTTCGCGTCAATGAGGCCGAAATATAAGCGGGGAAGACATAAATTAGGCATACGCATACACTGAAAACTAAGGTTATCTCAGATGTGACTATCTACGTCCAACATATAAGGACAACTAGTTTTAATATAAAAGTTACTATCTTATGGCAAACAGCTTACACGAGTTAAGCTCCAAATCAGACAAGGGTGGACTCACGCACTCTTTGATCAGCAATGTTATGTGGTTTGTTTCTAGCCACCATAACAAAGACCAACCCGATAAACCAATTATATTATCAATAAGTTTACTTCCATCTGTTGTTTTCTCGCCAATCAACAACAGAGACAATATGTACTTGATATAGATAAAGCATTTACAAAAAGTGACAAGTCTTTACAGAACTTCACACAGCCAAGAAAAAGACATAGTAAGCTGACGAGCTTAAAATCCAGTTCACGTTAAACTTCAAACACATTCTGAGGCCAACAAAAAGTTTGTGTATCTTGATTCTCAAGGAAAGCATTAGAGTTTGAGTAACCACTATACTCTTCTTGCAAAATGAAGAACAGACGAGAGCAAACAAAAACTCAAAGTTGAAAAATTCAGCTAAGAGCTAATCACTGAATCAATCACTACTAGCATGCTAAAGAAAATAACACAAAGGTTAAAAGTACCTGAATTGTAATCATCTGAGCTTTTCCTTTCCAGTTGCCTTCTCAGTAGCTTCCCTAATTTTGTCAACATACCCTTCAATTGGAGGAGTTAATGTTGCCATGTAGCGGTTTGCTGGGAACGGGGAGAGATCAGGAATCATTGCAGCAGCTTTCAAATGGTCAGGCAAAGCCTCAATGGCTTCTTTCTTCAACCTCAAAAGGGTAGTCTCAGCCTTTTGCCTGGCCCGATGCTTTCTCATCAAAACCCTACTATACTCCTTGGCAAGACAGCGTCCATCTTCAACAGTCAGCTGATATTTTGGAAGAGCATCAGCATCAACTATACCCAAAGAAATGAAATCCAAACCAGGGGTACCAATAATACTCGGTTTCTCAAAGCCAGTTCCCTCATCGGCTTGCTTCTTCAATATTGCCATCTCCCTCTGCCTCTCTTTACTAATAAGCCCCAATTTCTCACGCTCAGCCTCACGCGCCTTTTGTTTAGGCTTCATGAACCTCATTGGCGTTGAGGCAGTCAAGCACTTATTAGCCATTTCTTCAAGCTCACCAACCAGTCCAGTCTTACGATATCCACCACCAGAAGGTGCTGCCCCTTTCTTTGCACCAGTTTTCGACTTCTTCAAAGTCTGTGCAGCCTTAATTTTCGCTTTCCCTTTCGCAGTACCACTCACTGAACATCTCTGTAGCAGCTGATGGCTAAGGTTTTCGACACTCGTATTATAACTAGCTAATCTTCTAATCCCAGAAACCCTAAACATCCTTCTCCGATACTCTAAATCTTACTTGTGGCAACCTGAATTCACACATTACACAAAAACAAATTTACGGGTTCGAAAATCGAAAGTTCTCAACTTTATCAATCTCTCTCACATACCCACAAATCAAAAATCAACATTTACAATCAAATCATCATAAAACTGAAATCCCAAATCACATACAACAAAATTTCAACGAAAATGTCAAAAATTAAAATCTTATGAATCAAACCCACATCATATATTCTAAATATTAACCCAATTCCATATTTCTCAGATCAAAATGCTGAATATTTGTAAATGCAAATCATTCAATAAGATGATAAAAATACCCCATATCAATTAAAATGATAAAAATACCCAAATTGATGAAATAATCGAACGATTTGCGTAAATTTCTCGAGTTTAGAAGTATAAAGAACAAATGTAAGAAATTAAACAAATTACGCAGCGGTTAAAAATTACCTGGAAGTTGAAACTGTTAAACCCCAGCAAAAACCTCTCCCCAGAAAAAACACACTGTTTAGCAGGAGAGTCTGTACTGTTTAGCAACAAGATGTGAAGTTGACGCTAATGTTTTTGGGTTTTACTTTGAGGGTGCAGAGTTAATAGCCCAGTTGAAACCCAAGTCCAAGTTTGTGGGTATTTGTTGTTGTCCAAGGGTTGTATTACTTGTAGTTGTATATCGTGAGTATGTGAAATGGGTCGAGAATACGAGAATTCAAACCCGATATAATTTTACGGGAATGTGGCTTATTTCACCATATTATTGTCGTTGTGGTTAAAAAAAATCGTATTGTACGAAAAATGGTCATTTATTACACAACATAATATCGTAAATGTGTGAATTCGCCTTTGTGAGACATTTAGTTGTCACTCGATTAGTCGATCGTTCACAATCAAATACAACTTCTTTTCTCGGCTTACCGCGTAAGTCTTTCTGGCTAGAGGCATATAGCTGATAGCTCACAGTCGGGTAGTGTTGGGCGCAGACGAGTATCATAAGCTCGGGATCAGCTATTAGCTCAATGCTTAGGTCGAATTTACGAAAGGTCGACTAATATTGTCTGACATTTTTGCATTACGAAAGAATCGACATATTATCATACAATTCAGCTATAAATCGCTGCAGATTCCAGTTGCACAACCATAACAAAAAAAGGACTGGATTTTGAGGCACATGAAAAACTGGATATACGCACATCATTATTCCAAATATACTAAAACTGGATCATTATAGAAATTGGAATACAGGCAACTCTATGGTGTATATTACAACATGGCTAGGGACCAAATCGGCTTAGCGTAGAATGTTGCTACTGAAAAGTAGCTGGTTGGATGTCGTCTTATTCAGTTCCTGCGATTTTCTTCTTCAACGATTCAATGTCTTCTGCTAGCTCCTTTCTACTTGTCTGAATAACATAAACGAAGTATCAGCAGTTAGCACCAGTTTGTTTACCCCATTACGATCAAACAATGAGTTAAAGATAGAGATAATACTGATCACAGAAAGAGGTTATATAATGGTTCTTGACGGATTGCCATTACACCCGAAAATGGAACCATTAATTTATATATGCACTTTCATTGAAGAGCTATTACTGTCAATCAGCACTAGAAGTTCGACAAGTATGCAGAAGCGAACAGGAATGTTACCTTGAAAAGAAGGTACCGGTAAACAAACCATCCTGAGTATCCGAGACCAACCAATTCCATGATCTTTGGTAGCTGATGACAATAGCAATGTGAAAACGGATCAAACATAAGTTCACTAAAGCCATCAATATACGCAATCTGGTAAGCTATTTCGAAGCCTTTATATCGATTAAAGTTATATTCAGGTACAATGGTATATCGGTTAACACTAAATCAATAGAAGAATTCGATATTAGAAGCAAAAGCAAGTAACATACCAAAGGGACTGAATTGATAGCACCAACAAGAATGGAAGATAGCCAAACTGCTACAATGGCTCCACCACCATATAGGAGGACTGAGGACTTATTCTCAACATTATCCCACTGCAGCAAAACAAGTAAAAAGTGAGGATTCACGTTTTGCCATAATAAATGACACCGGAAACAGTCTGTCACGTTCGAAACACAGTCTGTCATCATCTAATGTCATAGCTATAGCCCGTAGATCATAGCCTTATACTTGCCTTCTCTTTCAGGTCATCAAATAATTCACCAGCATCAACTGAAGTTGATGTCTCTTCTGTTGAGGAGGCCTTGACTTGAAGTGAAGAAAACCTCTTTGACTCTGTGGAGATATAAACATCACAGGTGATTAGCACCAACACAAAGCGAAACCATTTTTACAGAAATATGCTAAAACCCCAACTTCTTGTGAATCTAGACCCGAAATACAACGAGAACGATGGAGCATCTCATTGAGTTGTGCTTCATAAAGCTTGTCATCATTGAGCCGTAAAGCATGCATTACCAAATAAAATTGAAAAATGCACATTGTTCTTCAATGTAAAAAAAAAATCGCTGTTGCAAAGTTAATGTTGTTTAATATCTATGATCTATGTTTGGCTAGATTCATTCAGAATCAAACAAGTGTTCAACAACGTTTTGATTCATTAAATAATTCCACATTGTTGAATGATCAGGACGCCACAATGACAACACAAAACTGCAAAAAGCAATTTGTTTTGGTGTTAATTAGCCACAAGTGTGGAGTTTGGGATCTTCAGAACTTAAGACTTTCTCAATTCTGCCCCAACTACACACCCTCGATAAGGAGAGTAAGAAATACCCAAGGATGACAGATTGACAATTTGACAGCAAGGAGTCTTCAGATTAACCCCATCAGAAAGTTACTTAACAGAAAGTTCAGCATAGCAAAGTAATGTGATGGAAAGTTGACATATTGGTAAATGGAGAGGACGCTTCAATCACAGCACGGGTCACCTATATCATCTAATTCAAACCCAAATGTCGGACTAGATACCTACTTCAGGACACACCTGAGACCAGAAAATAAGGCATTGTGTACAACCTAGACTAGATTATTTGCTGGAATCTGAATGTATGATTACCAACAAAGTCAAGCAAGCTACTCTTCTATTCCCGATTGCTGAACTTCATAGACTTATATGCAATCTATATCTCATCTACAAACAAGCTTGCAGACTAAGCAACACTGACAACCAAGTTCAATGGGATACTATCTTAGAAACTTGATTTTGAATTAGGTTATTACTTATTACTCTTTTTAAGTAATACAGCTTAAACACTCTCAACTAGGATGAGCTAGAGATGAATAAATCTACCTCTACCCACATAAAGTCCAGAAGAGCCCTATCCAAGGCATAGGTAATTCGATAATTCATCGAAGAACCAAAAAGATTCTCCGACTCACATTGCATACAAAATGACCGGAACTAGCATTTAGACATCCTCATACTACTTTACCCCCTCCCCTCCCCCCCCCCCCCCTCCAATTGGTTCAAAAGGGAGTCTACAATTCCGACACCCCGAACAACCTTACCAACTACGCTAGCATTCTAAGAACAGCTTGGTCGATACTTTCTTTACAATTATGGGTTCCTTCAAACAACATCTCATAGTCACAAGTCCTATCATTCAGTATCGTTTCGATAACTCGAACTTACATACTGAAAAACCCTCTCCATTCAACAAGAGTACTTCACCAATCACTCAAAATTGTCCAGCAGTTACAACACTACAATCAGCTAGCTTGAACAACACTATACTTCAAATTAACAGCTAAATTCAAACCAGTTGATCCTCCTCTACTCTATAACAGCAAAATGAGAATAACCCAGAATCCAAAAAACCACAAAGACAAGCAAATTCAAACAAACAAAAAAAACCAATTCAATTCAAAATTAAACAAGAACAATTAAAACCCAATTCATGATAAACCTAATAGCTGAGCTTAGCTTAACATTTACGCAAAGTGCTCGACGAAATGCCTGAAAGAAAGATTACCAGCAGAAATCCTAAATGAGGGAGCAGAGGAGCGAGCAGGGAGGTAAGGCAATGCTAAAAAGGGAGAGACTTGGTTAGTGGGGACACGTGGCAGCAACCCAGTTGTTGCAGCCGCCATTGATGATGATGTTCCTGCATATGTTGCTGCCATTTTTCGCCCCCTTTTTTCTTTACTTCTTCAGAATTAGGGAAACTTTCTCCAGAAGATTGTGTGTTGAATTAAAATTATGAAATGTTTTGGGGCAAAATTTTGTTAAAAGTTGGAGCTTTTGTCAGTTTGGTTTTCGACCATTCGTAACATATCTAAACGGATGTTTTTCTCTGTTTTACAAAGGTTCAGTCTTTGAGTGACACGTGGACTTTTAAATCCACCTCATTGGCTGCTTCTCTATCTCTACATCCACGTTGACATCTAAGAAAGTACAACACTTTTGGAGTTTGAGTTAGTTCAGTCTCTAAACTTTCTAGGACTATGAACACTTGGTTAAGTTGATATCGAAACGCAACTCGCTTAGTTTGAGGTAGAGTGGTCGAGTTATTATTATTGGACTAAAGAGTATAGATTGTGGCATGAGTGTGTGATCGCGTTCAATATGATGTATTTATTTACAAAATAAAGTGTTTTTCATTAGATGCGAGAGGAATTCAAACCAAACGTTAACAATTCATGTGAACGAAAAGTAATACACAAAAACGGTGTATAGAGGCAGTACGCCGTAGCCCTTTCGGAAAAAACACTAATATATCCCTTTCTAAGTAAGATTGAACATAAATTATACTTCCTAATAATTAAGATGACACCGAAATCGGTATCATCCGATAACGCCTTATCATATCCTCGCAAAACAAACCACCTAGACCACCACAACCACCTACCCTGAAAAAACAAACTAAGAAAGACATCATCAACTAGACAACTCCTATACCTACGATAATATTTTCATTTCATCCATAATAATCCACCAAACTTAACAAACTATATAAAATCATGAAATAAGTATGGTAGTATATGGTACTCTAATCTCAAAAGTATATAATACACCTCCAAACAACCATAACACAACCAAAAGAAAAAACTCTTAATAAACATATTCTTACAATTGGTTGGCAAATTATGTCCGTATTCTTCGGTGACTAAGAGTCAAGAATAAAAACCAAACCAACTTTTTTGAACAACTCAATAAAAACACACACTTCATTCTCCCCCTCATTCTTCTCTGGTTTTGCCAGTCTAGCATGCCCCCTCTTTTTCTCTACGTAAATATTCTTACTCACTCATCAAAAACTTGTACAACACATTATTTCTCTCCCCATTTGTCACATTTTTCCATCATCCATCCTTTCTTTCCCTCTTTTCTAGCTTCTCCTTTCCATTCTCATCACATCGCGTCAACTAACTACACGTCCAAAACCATACATCAGTAACAAATCGACGTATACACGACGTTATTTTATCTTATTATTGGTTTTTGAAGGCAATTTTGTAGGATCCTAGGATGTAAGAAGCAATGTGGGCAAGATCTTGATGGGTTCAAATTCCAACAAAAGCCGGTATGCAACAATTACTAGTATATGGTTTGTGATCTTGAATATAGTATCATGTTTTATTACAACATCTTATTCCTTGCCCATACTAAGCAATAATAATACAACCCACATTGATCCTAGTTCCTTAGATGATTATCTCTACACATATATTTCGAAATCCATATCGAAAACTAAGCCTCACACGGGTGTTTTGGAGAACGTAACGCTCCCATTGAATTTTTCGGGCATGGAGGTGTCGATTGTGAGGCTAAGGAGTAGTACAATGTGGGCTAAAGGCGCAAACTTTAGTACATTTGATATTCCACCTAAGGTGATCACATTTCCATACGTGAAAAGACTAGCAATCATGTATGAAAACTTTGGGAATTTGTCATCTCAATATTATGAGTTACCAGGGTACACAATTGTGAGTCCTATCCTTGGTTTCGCGGCATACAATGCAACGGATTTGAGTCCGAAAATTAGCCCTCAAAGGGTTAATTTCAGCGTATCAGGGAAGCCAATTACACTCACATTTCCTGATGATCAAGTGAAGATACCTCAAGGAAGAAATGTGAAGCTTGTAAAATGTGTTAGGTTTGATCCGATAAATGGTCTCGTTGTGCTAAGTAATATGATTAGGCCTAATGTGTGCATTGCGCGCGCATTAGGCCAATTTGCTTTAGCCATACCAGGAGAAATTGTTCCAAATTCACCACCTACACATCCTCATTGGACGTCTAAGGATCGAAAAGGAAGAAGAATCGCGGTATGGAAAGGTTGGTTGATAGGGTTTGGAGCTGCACTTGTTGCACTAATGTTGCTGGTTTCGGGTTCTGTACTTTGTTACAAGACATACGTGTTCAAGAAGATTGCAAAAATGGAAAAGAAATCGGAGAAGAGTGAATGTCTTGATACGAGATGGATTGGTACTAGTAAGATGCCTGCTGCTCCTGTGACAAGAACTCAGGCTGTGCTTGAGAATGACTTTGCTCCTTGAGAAAACAGTAAAAAAAAATCAAAGTTCAGTTAAATAGTTAATTTACCCTGTTTACTTTTTGTTTGATTTACCAATATAGGTTAAATATAATTAGGTAGGTTAGTTTTACGAGTGTACAATATCGATGTGATGATAATACGTGCTGTAAATTTTGTTGCAAGAAAGAAGTATTCATTCGATCGTTCATGTGAAATTCTTAAGAATGCCCTCTGTAAAGTTGTTTACAAAGAAAAGATCGACTCATCGAATGAGCTAATAACTTGTACAGTTGATCATACTCAGATTCTTTATTTTGTATGTTGTCCAACTATTCATAGGAGTAGCTTGTAACTGACTTAATTTATGAAAACTGACATAAAGAATGTTAAGATATCAAGTTGGTGAAACTAATCCATCAATTCCAGCTTTACACATTGAGAATCTTACTTGACATAATCAGAAAAGAGACAGCTAGCTACGAGCTACTAATCCTCATTAAAAACGTTTTTAAAAATGTCGAATGATAGAGGTCTACTGTTTAGACATACACATAATAATGTAAATGATTATGACCCTTTTCCGAGGGTCGTAGTCTTGGAGGTTAAGAGGGCTTAAGGAATCATCCAATGGGGTGGAGATGGCAGAGGCGGCGAAGCGGGAAAGGTGGATCAAAGATGGACTCATTGAGAATGGCTAAGGTGACAAACTTATTAGCAGCTTCAGTAGCATGAATGCCATCCCAGCTTACATATTTGTCAGGTTCTGAACAACCTGTTGCTGTCAATTTGGTGCCATTTATGACCTTGGTGTTCCCACAATACACCTGAGGATTGAAGTTGTATGGGTCACCTCCTTCTCCACAGCATGCTTTTGTTCCGTACTTCAGACCTGTTCAAGTACATTATCAAGGACATTGCACATAACATTCGATTTTTCACTAAAATCGCGCATAGTCACAGTCCAAATTATCATTGACAGGGAGGAATATAATGACAGTGTGATCAGGACGAAGGTATATATGGGTGTCATGATTGGATATCTAATTACAGTATAACGATTCATATTAGTTGACCCCAAAATCATATTTCGCATTTGAATCCGACAAGTTGGCTTGTTTTATCAAATTCTAAAATATGGAATGCATGACGAATATCTCAGACATTATTAAGTCTTCCTAATGATTAAGATCACCAAATGTCATACCAGCATAGGTTGTAATAAGATTCCAAAAAACTTGTCACTTTTGTCCTACTCAATAATTCTTAGGGTGTTAAGGACTTACGGTCACCTGGAGGTATCGAATTTGAGTATCAATCTCGAAAATGAATAAAACTCAATTGCCAAGAGATTAGAAGTTTACCATGAGAAGTGGGATGTTGGAATAGGTCAAGTAACACAGAGTGAGTGTCCACATAAATAACAGAAGCATCAGGAAGATCTGCTCTGGTTTGTTCAAGTGCTTTCTTAAGCAGATTGTTGTAATCCTTCACTGCATTGTTGTAGGAGATCATGCAACCAAACTCGTCGATATCGGAACTGTTATGTGGTAGTTCAACCAAGAATGCTGGGTAGCAGCCAATTGGTGCTAGATTCAGTACCCAAAATCTTCTCCCTCCTAGACTGTATACTTCCTGTTATATGATCATTTCACCAATATTTGACAACATTGTTAGTACGTCAGTAATACAATACCAGAACGTAAATAAAATTGTCTTACAACGAATTACCATGAGGGACAATGCTGGAGGTCTATACTGTAGACACTTGAAAGTGTCTACTATTAACGTTAATTTTACTACACTAGCAAAATTTTACTACTCACACAAATAATTTTACTGCATGATTTTTTCGTTACAAATTAATTTTACTACTCCAATCTCAATTTTACTATTATTGACTTAATTTTATATTGTAGACAAATTAATTGTGGGGTCTTTTGCTAAAACGGCCATTTTAATAAAAGTATTTACCAAAACGAACACATCTTGAAACTATTGACCAAAATAAAAATATTATTATTCCAATTGATAAACAATAAGTTAAAAAATGAAACTCAAAATTAACCAAAATCTAAATTAATCATCTCACTGCTCTCCTCCCTACCACCATACTCACAACTCACCCAATTAACCTGCGGCAGCCCACCCACATCACCACCTTAACCCAGCCAGCCCGAACGTCGCCGGCCGGACGCCACTTCCCCAACCCCCCGTGACCACCCTGTCCCCCCTTCTTTGTTCAATTCATCTCTCTCTTCTCTATTATTCTCACCTTTTCCCATCCAAACCACCTCCTCTTTCCGAATGACCGCCGATGGTAGTGAGGTGTGGCCTTAACGCTTGGTTGTTGCCGGACTTTTCTTTTTATGTGGTTTTGCTTAGTATAAATGCCTGTAATTCTTGTTTACCATGAAATATTCATTAAAAGTGGTTGGGGTTTGGGACGAAGGAGGAAGAAAGGGCGTTGTGTTTGGGTGGAGTTCTGTTTGTTTAATTTGCTTAAATTTTTAAATAAAGAAAAAATTGTATTTTTTCCTTAAAAGTGGTCATTTTGGTAAAATGTTTCAACCTATAGTCGTTTTGATAAATAGTTTTTTTCAAATGGTCGTTTTGGTAAATGGCCCTTAATTGTGTCTACATTGTAGACCTTTAGCAATATGCTACCAGGAGACATGGTCGACACGTGTACAAGCGCTAATTAAGTCACACGTTAATTTAATGTGAGATGGTCTTACTCAAAATTAGCTACTCCTTCCGTCCTAGCTCAAACACCCCGTGCCGAAAATACCCCTGTGTTGACAAGGGTGGTACACACCAATCGGTTTATCAAAGTTCCAAAAAAATTATATAGTGAAGTAGATAAGAGTTTTTGCTAACTCGCCATACAATTTTTTTGGAATTTTGATTAACCGATTAGTGTGTACACCCTCTCTAATATCGGATCGTTTTTTACATGGGGTGTTTGAGCTGGGACGGAGGGTGTATAAGAGAAAGTGTAGTAATGGCATGGAATGGACTTTAATTTGTGCAATGGCCCTAAGTTATTATGATAGGTTCACCCGCTATGTAAAAGATGGGCCTTTTTTATATCGGCTGAAATAAGGAGCAAGGTTGACCCAGGAATTAGTTGTTGTCGCCGATGTACCAATAAAAAGATTATATGGACTGACCTTTATGGCAGCAGCAATCTGAGAAATTACTTGAGGTACGAACTGCATCACACCACTAATACCAAGGGCCGCTAGATTCCCAGTGAAGTCATTTTGACCAATATAGAATGTGTAAAGGGCTTTGCCAAATATATTCACAGAAGGAAGTGGCGTTGGTACTAGTAAAGTAGCAAATCAACAAAGTATCAGTCGATCTTTTAGTGTAAAAAAGGATTTGGGGTCGGGTAACATTAATACGAGAAAATCATAGTGGTCGAACATTAATCTTACCCTTGTGAGTAGAGTTAGATTGAAGCTCTAGCACTTTAGATTGGAATTCCTTCATTTGGTTAAGCTGAATGGCTAGAGAGAAAGGACTAACACCAGTAACAAACAAGGAAGTGGTAGGCAGCCTCACTGAAGATGCTGCTGTTGCATAGTTTGCCCCATGTCTGTAATCTGCTCCAATTGACTTCAAGTAAGGGCTTAGAAACGGTATCCCAATACCCTGAGCTGATCATTAACGTACTCGTGTTAGATACTCGACACTTTGATATACTTACAAACTAATAATCAATTCTTCATTTTTGTGCGTTTTTAAAGTACTCGTGTTAGATATACGACATACACTTTAGGCATACACTCTTGTCGGATACTTACTATTTAAAGTTGGAGTAGCTTACCTAAGAAATCAACAATGACCCTTCCATCAGAAGCTCTACCAGCAGGTTTCTTAAAGAATGTCATTCCATTGGGTGGTCCCTCAGAAGGAAATGCAGCAAAGAAACCTCCAGTGTCAGTGTTAGAGTCACCAAAGTTGAATATCCCCTGTATATCACATGTACAATCACACAACTGACCAAAATTCGCCACCGTTGCCGCCACCATCAACACCACTACCACCACCAGGCAACCCATTTATCTATCCAAATTCAGAAATACTTTAATAATTATAAGTTAAATTGTAGTAAAATGGACCAAATGCTAACATTTATAAACTTTTTTGTACTGTTAGACAATAATAATAATATGAATGATATATGACTGTGATTATGCTTCGTCATATATGCTGCACGCCTGCATTTTATCTTATCTTTAGATTTTTTACTTTTTTTGTGTGTTTGTGAAGGACCACGGGAAAAATTAACAGCGTGATGTTTGTCACAGGTCCTGCCAAAGGTGTGATCTTGGACATGTCTCAGATATTATTTCCTGTTTTTTCTCAATCATGCTTAGTTTATATAAATATCATATAGTTCCTGGAATATTGCATCATTCAAGGTGCATTCTGTAAAATCCAGAACCTTAGCTTATAAATATAATGAATGTTGGATTATTATAAATTCAGAATCGTGTATATTTAGCCAGACAATTTGGAAGACAGCCCTGTAAAATTGTCCAGCAATACTGCATGAGGCATTTTACTATTTAAGGATTGGTTTAGGTGCAATTTGAAAGAGTGATATTTACACTTTCCTGAGTGAAAGTATGTACTGTAGTAGTGTAGTGCATCCTTCTATTAATGTATGTCATGCTACACATAAACTGTTCCACATCAGTATATAAGCACATATGTCTGTTGTAGACTGGTTTATGTGTACAATGTGCGTATAACACTGTGCCTTTGCCTTACTACTCCGTACTTGGTACTTACGGAGTACTACTTTAAAGTTGAGACACTTCTTTTTTTGGGTTTGTTTTCATGTCGAAATTTAATTATTATAAGCACTTTTTTCCCCTCTCTAGTAGCTCTTGCATGTTTTTTTTTTTTTTTTTTAATGAGGTAAGCGTACAAGAAAAGAAAGATTAGGTGACCCTTCTCTCCAGGGTATCACCTAACTTATCAGAAGAAAGAAAATGCAGAAAATAAGGATCAGTAAAACATAAATCAGGGGCACCATCCCGAGGATTAAGGATAGAGTGCCCTAGGGAAGCTAACCAATCAGCTGCACGATTAGATTCTCGAAAGATGTGCGTAATCGACCATCGCCTGAAACTTGTCAAAATACTTTGAATGTCCTTGATGATGAAGTCAACCGTCCATGGAACTTTGTAACGACCCAATACTGCCTGGCTGATGATTAAATTGTCACCTTCAATCATTACATCTTGAAACCCATGCGTTCTAGCTAACAAAATGCCGGCTCGGAGGGCTTGAGCTTCAGCTAAGAGAACAGAGCACCGCCCCAAAGAAAACGCACGACTGTCTAGGAAATTCCCATCGGAGTTGCGAAGAAGGAAACCAGCTGCTGCGAGGTTGTTGCGAACCGAGCCATCAAAGTTGATTTTGATGACTCCAGGAGGAGGAGGAAACCATCTGACTTGAAAAGAGGATGAAGCGGATGGAAATGTGGGAGAAGAGAAAGGGGGAGAGAAGAGATCAAGATCATTCCTAGCTTTCCATTCCTTGTGGGAATAGAAAGCTCGGAAAAAACACGCTAAGGGGTCCATTTGAACATGATTAAAAATAACCTTGTTCCGACTTTTCCAAATACTCCAAATAAGAAAAGTAATCTTACAAAGGAGGTGTTTGCTTGATTTACCTAAGTTATGAAACATGGAATGAATAGAAGAGAAGTTAGAAGTAGAAATCCAACTCCTGCATCTCGGATGACTCCATACATTCCTTGTAGACGGACATAAAAGAAAGAGATGATCCACTGTTTCAGTAGCAGTATGACATAACGCGCATATCTCATCTATACCCGAAATCCGATTATGCAGATTTTGTCTAGTTGGAAGGCCATTGTGGAGCAATTGCCAACAAAAAATTTGAATCTTAGGAGGAAGAGGTAGCTTCCAAATCCAATGGAATTCCCATTCTTGCGAATCATCGTTGAGTCCATGGTTAAGCCATGTTGCAGACTTAACTGAGAACTGCCCATTAGATGTGTAACCCCATATAGCTTCATCTTCCAAGCTTGTCGTGGGGAGGGGAATGCCTCTTATAACTTCTACAACAAAAGACGGAACTAAGGTGCCAAGCTTATCTAGATCCCAAGAGTGATCGACAATGCAATCTTTAACTTTTAAATTAATATTCTGCACATTAGTGATATTGATTTGGAGTACATCGATCAAACTTTTGTTAAAACACCAGTTATCTAACCAAAAATAGATATTGGTCCCATTGCCTACTTTCCACCGTATTCCTTTTTTAATAAGATCACGTTGCTTTAAAATCTGACGCCAGATCCAGGAATCTGTGCCTTTGCATTTGTAGTCGAAAAAATTAGAGTTCTTTAAATATTTAGCCCGAATGATATTGGTCCAAAGATTATTATTTTCTTTCATAACCTTCCATCCAAGTTTACCTAAAAACGCGTCATTAACAGCTTTTGTTTTTCTGAGTCCAAGGCCGCCATATTTTTTAGGCCTACATATTTTGCTCCAAGCAATCATGGGAAGCCCAGATCTTGATTGGTCGGTCTTCCAGAAAAATTGTCGATTTGTTTTATCAATATATTTGGTAACTTTAGTAGGCAACGCTGCTGTAGACATAGCAAAAGTTGGGAGAGACTCCAAATTACTCTGAATCAGGACACACCTTCCTGCTTTCGATAAAAACGTGGAGGACCATGCATTTAACTTATGATCGGTATTCTTTAAAATATGTTGGAAGTCTGTTGCCATAGGATGGGGTCCGTTAAAGATAACTCCTAAGTACCTTCCAAGTACATCTTTAGAGGTCATGTTAAAGTAAGCAGCTAGAGAGTTTTTTCTATTATTGGAAACTCTTTTTGAAAAAATTATCGAAGACTTATTGAAATTAATAAGCTGCCCCGATGCTTGACAGAAATGATTTAACGTATCCTTTAGATTTTTGCATGCTGTGGGGGTGGCTTTACAAAAAACCAAACTATCATCTGCAAATAGCAAACATGGTATTTTAGGTGCACCAGGGGCAACCTTAATACCAATACCTGATTTTGGAAGGTCATTTTGAATAGACATCAAGCGACAAAAAACTTCCATACAGATAATGAAAAGATAAGGAGAAAGCGGATCACCTTGTCGTAAACCACGTGTTGGTTGAAAATATTCACTTGTGTGGTGGTTGACTATGAGCGAGTATGAGACTGACGTCACACAACCTTGGACCCACCGGATCCAAGTATCGCAAAATCCCATTTCTGTTAAACATTTCCATAGAAAATCCCATTCGACACGATCACATGCCTTTTCCATGTCGAGCTTAAGAGCGAACCAACCAGTACTATTTTTAGAATTATTAAAGACATTTAGAATTTCTTGCACAATTAAAATATTATCCTGAATCATACGATCCGACATAAACGCGCCTTGCAAGGGACTGATAATCTTAGTGAGGATAGGACGAAGCCTATTAACCATAATTTTACCGATGATTTTAAAAAGTGTGGAACATAAGCTGATTGGTCGATAATGTCCTGAATGTTCAGGTAGTTCATTTTTAGGTATCAATTGGATTAAGGTATGATTAACTTCTTTTAGCATTCGACCTGTTCTAAAAAAGCTTTGGATTGCATCACAAACGTCGTTCTTAATAATGTGCCAATAAGCTTGAAAGAATTTTGGACCGAAACCATCAGATCTTAGTGCTTTGTAAGGGCACATTTGCTTAATAGCATCATGAATCTCATCTTCCGTAACTGGGGAGGTGAGTAACAAATTATCATGGTCACTAATTTTGGATGGAAAGACATCGACACAAATGTTTCTGTTTCGTTGCACTTCAAATTTAAATCTAGAAACAAAGTCCGAGCGAAGAATATTCTGAATAGTGACTTGATCATATTCCCATGAGCCGGTATCGTTTTTAATCCTAAATATAGCATTTTTCTTTTTCCTAACTTTAAATTTCTCATGAAAGAAACGAGAGTTTCGATCGCCCTGCGTCAACCATTGTTTTCTATTATACTTACCCCAAAGTTTCTGATTAAAAAGTAATAATCTCTCTCTTTGGGATATCAATCTTGTAAGATGGTGCTTAATAGAAGGATTGAAAGGTTGTATCCTAAAATTGTTTTCTACCACTTGCAATTTTAACGCATTAGCCTTTAATTGGTTATGCACATTACCATATTTTTGACGATGCCAACTTTTAAACGCAAATTTGATTCGTTTAAGCTTTTGAGTTAACTTGTAAAACGGGGTGCCCTTCACATGTAATTGCCAATACTTTTTAACCAACGCAAATGATTCATTATCTTTTGCCCAACAATTTTGGAAGCGAAAGGGAGTTATACCCATTGGGGGACCGTCTAAAGTATCATAAATAATGGGAGCATGATCTGATATCGCAAAATTTTCATATAAGATTGTGCTATTGTGGAAAATGTTATCCCACTGTGAGCTCATGATAGCTCTATCTAGTCTTTCATACACAGTAGCATTACTAAAAACACGTTTCCAAGAAAAAGCGGAACCGTTACAAACTGTATCTATACCATTAGTCATATGTAAAAACTGTTTAAACTTTTGAAATCTGCGAGGGTGGGGGTGTACACCACCATGTTTATCCTGGATGGATAAAAGCTCATTAAAATCCCCAATAAGCAACCAAGGAAGAGATTTATTCATAAACTCATTTGTCAAATTTCTCCAAAAAACTAATTTTTCACGTTCTTGCGCTGGACAATAGATTCCACAAACAAGTAAAAAATGACCATTAGATAAATTTTCAATCATAAGTTCTGCTACACGATTTGACTTGTTAATAGTGTGTATCTTTATATTTCTATTAGACCAGCAAACCCACAATCCACCTGATCTACCTTGCGGATCAATAACATCCATGCCATCAAAGCCAAGCTTATGGCAAAGTTGAGAGCTGTTAGAAGGGGAAGTCATAGTTTCTAGGATGAACATAATATCGGGGTTAAACTTTTTCCTTAGGAAAATTACTTCAGAAATCGCCTGATTGCGTTTAGCACCATGAATATTCCATGAGATAACTTTCATTTAACAACAACAGAGAGAGGAAGATATAACATTATGCATCTCCTCTTATTACACCAAGGGCTGCAAAGCCAAAGGGTTGCATAAAAAAGAACTCTAGTATAAAGAGAACACTCAATTAGCAAATACCATAGGCTAGATAACAATAGCCAGAGGGTCTTGATACCCATAAATGGATAGGGGCTCGCTATCCATAAGAAAGTGGCTAAATCAGCCCTTTCAGAGAACAAACAAATGCAGAGAGTAGGATGAGAAATCATACTAAAAACATTAACAATAGAGCATTGAACAAACTGTAAATGTTCCATTGTAAACCAGACCATCTGACAAAGCCTAGAGTATCTCGTCCATAAATACATCTTCATCACAAACCAATTGAGACAGGGAAAGGTATCGTAATGCAATGCTCTTGCATGTTAGAGACTAATAAGTCCGTGACCATTAGTCCATTACATGAATGGTTCATGCACCTTACACTTGAGCATGCATTTCACGCTATAACTTAGCCACTTAGGAACATTTCAGATTTCACCTCTTGCTAGGGTTCAAACCTATTCCTATGTTTTATACGGAGTAATACTTTATACTTGCACATAGACAATTTCCCCGTTTTTCTAAAGTACATTCGTGTCTAACCATTACACATAATTTCATGTTCAAATTGTTCTTCGATGACATAAGATTAACATGACCTCTACGCAATGTTTATCAGTTTATGATAAGTAGTACGGAGTATAAGTGTATGAGACTTTTCTCCATCAGTGGGCTAAAATCTGACTGACTTTCAACATTGTGTGAACTAGGTTCACCAAAAACATATTATTACATTTCAAAAAAAAAAAAAAAAAAAGCATTATGCCATTACATATTGCAAACGTCATCTTAGAAAATCAACTTGTGACTTGTGAGAAAGAATTGTGAAGCTGAAGCAATCTGGGCCCATCGATACGCAATAAAGGCCCAAAGTAACTGGGCTGGGTGGTGGCGGCCCACATTTAGTCAACAAAAACTGCTAAATTGCTAATACCGTACGTATTACATAATACGGGCTTACGATGTACGTACTATGTACTGGTGTACTCCGTACTTCCCATACAGCTCAAAAATTCGAGGGCATTTTTGGAAAATGACTTGTTTAATTCAACCGTTCAGGAAAAATCAAAGTGAAAAAATGAAAAATAAAATAAAAATAAAGAAAGGAAAATGGTGGAATTTCCAAATCGAAAGATTCTTTTTGAAAAAAAAAAAAAAGGGAAAATGGAGATCTGTGAGATCTGATGAGGAGGAAAGAGAGTGGAACGTACACACCCCCAACTTTCTCATTTGCTTCGGGTCCACGTCAAATGTAGGACCCACCCTTCGTTGCGTGGTACACTCTGTCTTTGCTCGACACGTCATCGTGTCTGTTTGAAACCCGCCGCGTTTGTTAGTTTGTGATTATATGTGACTATAAACTAAATTAAAGTTACGAAAAAGAATGCTACCACGTCGGCCTACCTAAGCCTTTTTCTCAAGGTAGGAAATATCCCCAAGATATTTAGTTAACTTGTATTTTCATTTCATATAGAGGATTTACATTCTTAAATAAATTTTACTCCGTGAGAAATAAGGCAAATTGGGTTCCTTGATGCCAGAGGTAACCCAGAAGCCGATACAGAGGGGGAAGAGAAAAGAAGATAACAACGTAAAAAGTCAAGATCAGCCAATGATGTAGTGGTTTTAGGGATGAGACATGAGAGTATTGGCCCCCGAAGACTCGAGGATAAAGGGTAACGAAACCAAAGTCCTCACAGCCCTACCCAAAACTCCCACGCCATTCTTAAATAAGTTGAAACGTAAGATAAATGAAGATATCAGATCAAACTACACAAATTTAATTAATATGGTGTTGTTTGTATTGGGTCAAACCCTCTTGGAACAATTTTGACTCGTTCCCGAAGGTTTAATACTAATTTGATTAGTGGTCTCAAAATCCTTGTTTTTGTGAACTGGAATTTGAGTTTGCAATTCAACAAAGGAGTAGTACGTGTACTTTAAGTTAAAATAGATGTATTGAGCTCAAACAATAACAATTATAGTAAGAACTAAGACTTCTCTCTCCTTCTTTCTCTCTCCACTATTATTTGCTCTTCATCTCCTTAACTTCTCCGCACCATTTTCGTTCTTCTCAGGCTGGGAATGGCCATTATTTGGTCATTTCCAGCCTGATTTCGTTTACTTTTCATTGTTTTTATGCTTTCTAGTTGGTACTTTATGCTTTGGTGTATGATAAATAATCTCTCTCCTTCTTGTGAGAGTCTTGCTATCCCTTCAAAGGGACCTTTTGCTTCTCCTTTTAGGAGATGTGGTTTGCTTTGTAGATGGAAGAAATGGTCTTCAACGGGTAAGTGTGCGGTAATGAATCTAATGCTGTTCTCTGGCTTTCAAATCGACAGATCTGATAATCTCCATCCCCAACCAACTCAAGCTCTCAAGACCCCCTCGTTCAAGGCTGCTCCGACCAGCGATATCATAGAGGGTTTTCGTCAGTCGAGATATCTTTATCACGATCTTAGTTTCTATGGGGTTGAATTTTATTTGTATCCGTTAAATTTGTACGCTGAAATGTTCAGCACTCGGTGTAGATGCCGTATGGCTTTTATCAATATATGAACGATATCTTCCTTTCAAAAAAAAAAAAAAAAGCTCAAACAATATACAGTAGAATGGAGGATGACAAATTTTAATCCAACCACTTGCATTTCAAAACTTGGCAAACCACACAAACAAACACGTAATCTACCCTAACTTTGAAACTAAACTACCATTTACTCTTTTTTATGGAGTACTACGTATAAGTTAGTAAGTTACTGTTATACTCTATTCATATTAACCAATAACAATATTGACTTCATAAAACGTCTCAACTAAGTAGCTGAAAGGCCGTACTTTAATCACATACTATAATAGAGCCAACAAAAAGGTCTACCCGCACAACAATTGAGCAAATAATTAGTACTAGTTGGCAAGTGATTTGCCAATTTGGCCATAACAAATGAGCAAATACACGACGCAAGAGTAGTAGTAGGATATGAGCTAGCACGAAGCTAATCATTTGGTAAGCAAGCGCATAAGTTTTCATAACGGCCTAAAAGCGGCCAATCCCGGATGCCAAAAGCCCAATTCCAATTCAATTTAATTTATTTTAGGATTACTTTGTTTTTATTTTCCAATTAATAAATGCAACAAAAATGCCATAAAATTCCAAGTAAGCCACATGACATGGGTGGACTTTGTTACGCTGGCCCCTCACCCCACAAATACCAAGATGGGTTTAAGGACGCGTAGATCGAGTTAGCATCCTCCACGTGTACGGTTCATCTGTTGTTAGCATTTAAGCAATTCTTTACTCTTCCCAAGGAGTTTTGGTCCACCTCAATGCCAACTCATCACTACGGTGGTTTTATGGATCATGATCAGAATGATGATCAGAATGATGCTCCACGCGCACAATAGTTGATTGGAATATCGAATTGTGAAGGTTATTGCAATCAAATTAGATTAAACAGTTGCCTTAATAAGCGTGACAATCGACTCTATGCAGTTTCAAACCAAAATTATTTAGTTTTGAAGTAGCTTCTAATACGATCAGTCTTAATACCAAACGAGACGAGAAATTGTCTTCGAATCGTAAGGAGTACGACTTTTGAAGTCATAGAAACAAAAACTCAAAAAAGCGAATGAAAATTACGTAGGAAAAAACCAGAAAAGCGCAAATAGAAACGACTTACGGTGACGTACAAAGTATCAAAATACGTATTAGAAAGAGAGAGGAAGGGGTAGTCATCACTCAACCCACACCTACTAACACGTGTATGATGACGTGGAATGTTTGCTTGGCGCCCCCCCAAATCTCCCTCTTTTCACAGCTCCCATCCCTCATTTTTCTCTCTCCTCCATTTCATTTTCTTTCTCTCTCTAACCTTTTTATCGACCCAACAATGCTGTGTGGTTTTTAGTCTGAATTTTTACGCCCTAAAAACATCACCACATTCTTCACAAAAAAAAAAATTCTTCATTTCTCGACACCGTGTCTCATACGTTCCATTCAATTTTCAACTTCAAAGGTACGCCCTTATTTTTCTTTATTGTTAACTTCGTATTTGTGACAGATTTTCGCCTATTCGTAAACTCCTGTTGTACACACTGGTAATTGTCTGCAACGATTACACTTAAAACTTCCTCCGTAAAACAATACTCCAGTGGGTTATGTATTTCCGATCAGTGTAAGGGGGAAAAGGGTAGAGACGCGCGGCTTAAACGGCGTCGTACAATTTTTTTTTTGTTAGTGTGTCAAAATCATTGCTTTCTACTCCGTATCTTTTATTCTTTTTATTTGTTTCGCATTTAAATTGATATTTTCTTTTTTAATTTTATTTAAAGTAACGAAATTGTTTTGGAATTTTTATGAGGATAGGGTAGTTTCGTCATTTCGAGGTAGAGGTGTACCTGCCGTGTCACTCATGTTTTGTCAGTGTTTGTTACTTTGTGTGCTGTGCCAGCTCTTGTAATGACAATTATACCCCTCTCATTTTCCCCCAAATTTTTTTTCCAACTAATTTAAATTAAATTAATTTGACTAAATTAAAAATTAATAAATAATTAGATTTAATTACCTGGACTGTTTTTTCTCAGTGGGGGGAATTAACCTAATTGTGAAGTTTCAATCATGTGCTTATAGATCTAATTCCATCTTATTATTATTATTATGGAGTAATTAATCATGTGATCCGTGCTAAGAAAAATCACTAATTAAAGAATTTTAAACTTAATTATCAAGTGATTATTAGTTGGGATACTTAGATCTAATTGTAATTAATATACAAGATTTTAAGCTGCTTAATTAATTATTTGGAGTTTGATCATGTAAAAATGATGAAGAAGTAGTCCAAATTTTTGCTAATTATTGTTTGTTTGGTATATATAATAATAATAATGATGTAGTTTGATTTGATGCTGAATAAAATTAATTAATTTTGTACCTAACTAATATCAACCTGCTGGTTTTCTGACAGTTGGGTTTTTGGGGAATTTGCAGGTTCAGTTTGGTATAATTGAGTTGATTGATATAAAAATAAAATCTGGGATTGTGTACATTTTAGTAGATTGTAGATATGGGTGGAAGCGATGACGGGAAATCGCCGAAATCGGAGAAATTATCTCCACCTGCACCTGGAACTGTAAGAAGCTTGATAATTCATGAATTTTGTACTTTTTAATTTGTTGGTCAATCATGATTCATTTGTTTTAGAGGAGAATTGTGCTATGTGTATGTAGATGTTATTAACTAAGACGGTTACAGATGACGATTCATGTTAGCCGACCCCAGATCATTTCGGGAATAAGGCTTGGTTGTTGTTGTTGTTGTTGTTGTTTTGAATATGTAGATGTCAGTTATTGTTAGCCGACTCCAAAACTTTGATCTTGCTTTGAAGCTTAATTGTGAAGCTTGGTTTATGAAAATTTTGGAGGGGTCAAATCTGTACATATTTGCGATTTCGAGTGGTTATTTGTCCCTATACTTACGATCTAGATAAAATGATTTTTGAAGTTGGGATCATGTGATGGATTTTAGTCTTATAACTGTGGATTTACAGGAGCAAAGTAATGGTCAGGCTTATCCAGATTGGGCAGCCATGCAGGTTTGTTAGTATCTTAATTATGTGGATCGTTTATCATCGAACTGTATACCATGATGATCTTCTTTTTTTCATCATTTTGGATTTCGAATCAATGTTGTTTCTGAAGTCGTAAAACTGGCTTTGTTGACATTATTATAGGCGTATTATGGTCCCAGAGTTGCCATGCCACCATATTAC
The DNA here is from genome assembly GCA_963457585.1 of Spergularia bocconei. Classification (NCBI taxonomy): domain Eukaryota; kingdom Viridiplantae; phylum Streptophyta; class Magnoliopsida; order Caryophyllales; family Caryophyllaceae; genus Spergularia; species Spergularia bocconei. The sequence continues at coordinate 23,511,834 of OY734947.1, forward strand.
AACCCAGCAGCAGTTGCATCTGGACACCCTCCTCCCCCTTATATGTGGGGACCACAGGTCAGTATTGTACTTCATGGAACGGAAGACGGCTTTACTGATTTATGCCATGATCTCTGTACTTGGTCTGAGCTATAGAATGTGAATTGAATATCTGGCATGGTTTGTAATGTGTTTCTGAGATCTTCTCTGCGCCGTTTTTGTGTTTGTCAGCCTATGATGTCACCTTATGGCACTCCTTATGCTGCAATCTATGCCCCTGGAGGAGTTTATCCACACCCGACAGCCCCACTTGTAAGTTCTCATCTGTAGTTTCATTCCTGGTTTAATACTACTCCGTAAGTGGAAAAGATTGTCAGATTTTCATTTGTCATTGGTCAACTATATATTCGGATTTCTTGATGAAACAAGTCTTCAGTCATCTTAAGTCTTCTATCATACTGAGTGTATCTTAGGATTAAGTTTCTAAAATGTTCTTTTGACTTTCGCTATTATGCCTAATTTGCATCCTCGGAAGATGGGAAGGCTTTAATGTCTCTGTTTCATTTCTTCTCTTATAGGGGACACCCACAAATGGCCAAGTAGTGTCTGTTGTCAGTGAACCTCCGGTAAGTGAAGTTTAAACTTAAACGTTGCTGTAACGTGCAAATTTGAAATGGTTTTCTGAAGTATGATACAAAAGTTACACTAAAACTCTATTGGTTTGTTTACCAGGCTGCTATCCCTTTGAGCATCGACACACCTGTTAAGTCATCTGGAAATGCGGACAAAGGTTTAATGAAGAAGCTGAAGGGGTTTGATGGCCTTGCAATGTCAATTGGCAATGGCAATAGCAATGGCAATGACAATGTCAATGTTAAGGTTGAGGGTAGTGCGGAGAACAAGCTGTCACAGAGGTATGCAACACGGCTCCATCTGAATATTCAATGATGTAATTATATTATCCTAGGCAAGTTATAAATGATTTTCTGAATTTCATTTTTTCCTTTTAATTAAACCCGGAGAACCTTATTAAGATTCATACGTATATGCTTACAGTACTGAAACGGAAGGTTCTAGCGATGGAAGTGATGGGGACAATGAAGAAGTAAGGGATATGGTCAATATTCTTATAATCTTATGGTTATTGGCCCCTTTTGCAAGCCTGAAATTTTGAGTGTTCTTGAGTATTAATTCGTGCTGTTGTTACAGGCTAATAAAAATAAGAGGAAAAGAAGCCGGGAAGATGCATCTACTGATGGTAAGATATTTCAACTATTATGTTCTCAGCTGTCTAGCCCTCAATTACCTATATCAAGGTCCCCCTGCTGTAGCTAATTGCCTGGCTTCTGTTTAGTGTAACATCTTAAGCAAAGAATCTACGAGCTAGAGTATTGTTCTTATTGATCTGGAGTGTGTGTCAAAATTTAATGGCAGGCGATGATGAACAAGCTGAAAGCAAGGCCCCTCTTCCTGCTGCTGAAAAAGGCCTGGGATTTCCTGTTACTCCCTCAAATGCTAAAGCAGGACTTGTGATGGGGACTGTCATTCCTCCTGGTGTGCCCACTGCATTGGAACTGCTGAATCCTGGGATTGATGTGAAAGGGAACTCAACCACTGTTTCTTCTTCTAATACTGCCGTGTCCTCCGAAGTTTGGGTACAGGTATGGGTTGTGAATTATGTCTGAATGTAGTTCAAAACTTGAGTCTCCAACGTGACATTATGAACAACAGAATAACAGATCAGATATTTGATATTCAGACGTGAGCATTTCAGCATATTGGTGTGCTTACTGCTAGATTAATTTGTCAATGTTGAACTTTTAGATTCATTTCTAATCTCTATTTCCTTTTGATTGCAGAATGAAAAAGAGTTGAAGCGTGAGAGGAGAAAACAATCCAATCGTGAATCTGCACGAAGGTCAAGGTTGAGGAAACAGGTAAGCCAATGCTTCTTCCTACATGTTTTTGCAAGACTAGCACAACAGGCTTGAACTTGAACTTCTGCTTAATTTCTTCTACTACATCTCCCAAATGCAGGCTGAGGCTGAAGAACTTGGTAGGAAAGTTGATTCCCTCAGTTCGGAGAATATTTCCTTGAAATCGGAAATACATCAACTCGTAGAGAACTCCAAGAAAATCCGACTTGAAAATGCTGCATTACTGGTGACTATTATTCCACAACCGTTTTCAGCTGCGTTTCTAAGTTCCAATCTGTATGGCATATTGTAATGTGTTTGCTTACAAAGTGATTGCATATGCAGGAGAAACTGAGGAGTCTCCAATCCGAAGAAGAGGAAGAGAAGACAGTTGAATTAAAACTGAACCCTACTGACAGCACTGAAAATTTACTTTCAAGGGTCAACAATTCTGGTTCCGTTAGCAGAAGCACCGAGGAAGGTACTGAAATGTATGAAAAGAGCTCAAAATCAAAAGGCTCAAAGTTCCATCAATTGCTAAGCGCGAGCCCAAGAGCTGACGCTGTGGCTGCTGGCTGAGCAGCACATCCTGAAACAGAAAGATGATCCTGTAATTTTGGCACAATTTTACGCCCAAAATTACATCTAACTGCATCGTGATTTGGAGTAGGCAGAATAGATATGATTTCGAAACTGTAAGTTGTAGTTATAAGCCTCTCTCATGGCAGAACTGATGTGTTTTTATCAGATTTCAGAGTGCCGAGATGTGGCCAGTTTAAAGTATTTATACGTAGAGGGAGAGACCATATACAAGTATTGGATAGCTTTAAGCTTAAGTTTGATGAAGTCCAGTGATATACCTTTGCGGGTTTGCCCGCGTATAATGTATAAGTCAAATAATTGAATGGTGTTGTAACTTGTAACATGTAATGTGTGTGGATATCTGGTCGTAAGGTTTGCGTATAAAATGTTGTGTTTTCATTTCAAATTTTGTGCTTGTTCTTCAGCTACACCGGGGGCTTGTATGATACGACAGGACCACTGGGCAAGGGTGTAAAAATAATCGCTCCCTAAAAAGACGTTTATAGATAATGTTCTGGTTACGCAAAGTAGATCAACTTTGTAATACCCAAATCAGATAGTCTGGCCCATTGGGCCCATCATATAAACAAGAGACTCGGTCAAACCCAAAAATCCAATGGGTTGCTTTGCTTCAACTCAAGCCCAATCACGCCTTCCGTTTTTTTTTTCTTTTTTTCCAGCTGTATGAGTCCGAGTTCAAGTCTAACGAGAGCAACGACCTCTAATTTGAGGGAACCGTTGATTAGTCAAATTCTACTCTCACTTTTGGTGACATTTGGTGCACCAACAATGGACACTCCTCTTTCGGATTAATAATAATTCAATGAATTGAAACGAAAGTAGTAATGAATAAAACACGCAAATAATTTCTTACAAAAACAATGATTTGTATATATTAGATAGTTCGTTTTCATGGCTAATTGGCTATAATGTCGAGTATGTATGATGCTAAATTGCTAATATAGGGTGACCTAAAACTATACTAGGACATTATGCCCGCTAAATGTATGATATATTATATATCCTAGGAAACAAAACTTAAAATTAATCAAAACTGAAAGAAGTCAAGAAAGTAGTAGACATTAGCAGCTTGGCGAATAGCAACATCAGTAACTTGTTGGACACGGTTCAAGACGACATCCCTAGCACCAACGGCCTTAAGTTGAGACACACACGAGTCGTTAGCAGCACTCACGGTCTTCGCATTTTTCATCATGGTCTGCCTCTTAACCTCCTTAGCATCCTTAGACCCACCTCCGAGATGGAACGTCTCATCCAAGATGGTGTCCAAGCTCGCTTTCGCGGCCTGGACCGACTTGGTGCAGTTCTTTAGGGCACTCACTTCGCGTGTCCACAGGTTAGGTTCCTTGGAGAACTGTGTCAACGCGTCCGCTGTTGATTGTGTCGTATCCGATGTGGCGGACACGGCTAGGCGGACCATCTTTTTGTAGTCCTGGTCGACACGGTCCGCGACTGGGACTAGGGTTTGGAGGCAGATTGTTGGGTTAGGTGTGGTTTCGCAGTTTTTGATGACGTAGGTTGTGTTGGTTGGATAGTTTGCCATGCACGTAGATGAAAAGAAGAAGAGTATTAAACACGCAACAACGTTAACAAGGTATGTAATTCTTGCCATGGCGATTTATTACGGAAGAATGTAAGATGTGATTGAGTTGTTGAAATTATGAAGGTTTCGATTTATATTTATATAGTGTTAGAATGTTAGATCCAAGTGTTTGGATGACCGAAGAATTGTTACTCATTTCATCATATTTGATCTTCGAGTAGATGTACAATACAATAAACAATTAATTTATTCTTACGCAATCAGGTTTTAATAAGAAGTTCAGAATATGTCAAACTTAGAACACGAAAAAATAATAATGTTTCTGTATTATTTACGGTCATCTTTTCGGATAAGAAAAGCGTAAATGTTTGAAAGTATGCTTCGTAGGCCATGACTCATGTCTTAAACAATATATGGGCCTACCAAACGTCAAATTTTGTCATGAACAAAATGACAAAAGGCTTGGGCGTCCTTTTGAATGGGCCATTAAAAGAACGGTCCAAAATCCAAATATTAATACACCAACCCACCCTTTTTAGCTCTAGGATTATGTAATAATATCAGCCCTCTCTAAAGCCATAAATATAGGACTGTACACAAGAAAGGTCAAATGTCTAAACTTTTCACTAAATCGTATTGTTACGCCTCTACTCTGATTGTTTACATTTCCTTTCTCGTATAATATTTTTATTCGAAAATGTCGTGATACATGTATATGGTACTCAAAAGCTCACGGAATAGAAAAATGATGCATTGACTTCAATTACCATGAAGTACGAAGCAAGGAGAAAGAGAAGTAAGTACAAATACATGTACCACGAGAATTTTGTACAAAATGTACCCATGAATTGGTACGGACGTTTCAGATTGACTTGCATGGTCCAGATAGTAGGAACAATGTAATAATGTATGTGTGTGTGCAATGATATTATTGCCTATATGCAGTACACATGCTCCAATTGAATGATGGGTCCTCCATTTTTATTCCCTTCGATAAATTAAAATTCAAAACATGGAGTATAGTCGTATACAAGATGTGTTATGGATGAATAAGCTAAGGTTTTCTTGGTGGTATGTATTTCTTGCTATGCCAGCATCACTCTTTTGAATTTGTAATTAGCATGAAATCGTACATGTCAACTATACCAAGTGTAAGCATGAAGAGTACATAAAAAAAATCGATATGGTAGCCGTGTTAAATAATTCACATCTATAGATGTTGAATTATAAATTGGTCACTCATTTGAATGTTTTTTTTTTTTTAACAAATGTCGTGTTTATGAATGAATCATGTGAATACTGAAACAAACCGTTCTCGCTACTCGAGACCAATATCGCTTAAAGCTTGCATAATACTCCAATACGAACAAATTTCATTGATAAAAAGTCCATAGATGAGTTTGGCTTGTAATTCGCCTATAGAAAAAATTAACAAGTTATTGGATGCAATCGAGTGTGGAAAAAGGGTTCAAATAATCTAGATTTAGATCATAATTAAATATTGGTGTTTGAGTAAACATGAATCTATGATTAGAAGAGGGAGCACCTTCCTTGACCAATTGAGTTTTGTGAAGATGACATTACTCGCAAACCACCAAAACGGAATCCTAATCACTCATGTCACACACCATAAGAGACTAAAACAAGATCAGATGACGAATATATTCCTTAAAATATTGAAAATACGGCGTCGTTACACTAATTTGGCGTACTAAAGTCTAAAAGTGCACTTCTTCCGTTCGGCTTTAAGCTGCGTAGGGTTAATGGAATGCATTTTAAGTTGAGTGTACACGCTTTTTGGTTAATCTAAGTTTCAAAAAGATTGCATGGCAGGTTTCAATCAATATTTTATCTAACCCGTCATGCAACTTTTTTAAAACTTCAGTTAGCCGATTAATGTGTACACCAACCTTAATTAACAGGGTGTCCCGTTGTCCCTATACGGTTTAAATGAGAACGGAGAGAGTTAATTGTAAATGTTCTTATCTCTTAAACAAAAGGTTCGCCAATTGTAGTTTGATCATAAGTATACTGTCACCGATCAAACTACCTCTAATCACCATTATCTCGAGAGAGAACGTCCACATTATCGAGTGTGAGATACACTTGTTAAAACGAAAAGAAAACTAAATCTAGAGTGAAGAGGACATGTGGACCTTAGATCACACCCCCACCAAATATCACATACAAATTTTTCAATTGCTTACAAATTTTGACCGTTTTATACAAATTGGGTCTATATTGCTTTTATTAATTTCCCTGCATCTCTCAAAACTCAAGCACAAATTTATTAACATAATTCTTCCCTCATATAAAATAAACAAATAAACCCCCTGTTATATGTAGAGTAAACTGTACTCTAGTCTACATTTGCATCTGATTATTGCAAAACATTTGTATTAGGACAATATTAGATTAAAACTAAACTAATGTATTATTCATAATTAATAAATGCTGCTTCAAGTTTTAGCACCATACAATCCGAAATTTGCTGGAATTGTACTCTTAATCTTTCGGTGCAATGTACTTGAATTTTTATTCCTTTAAATAATTTCCCATTTCTTTAGTATCTTCACATACACACCACTTCACTATATTTTTTCCAACTGATTTGTCATTTTGGTGGAAATTCAATGGTACAAAAACACACTTTTCCTTGATTTTTTCTCACATTTTTTTTTCCAAAATTTGTAGTGGGCAGTTGGAAAAATCTGTTGGTATTTTCTTTCCATTTTGGGTAATCTATACATTTGTTGAAATTGGGAGATTTTGATCCCAATTTGGCAACTTGGGCTCTAGATTCTTACAAAATTTTGAGTTAAAAGTGGGTGATTTTTTTTGGATTTCTATACATTTGAGATATTTTATACTATATACTAGCAGTAAAAAAAGTTAAAAAGTTAAAATCTTTGATTGTCTTGGTGTGAATGTGAGGGGTAAAAAAAGAAGAGGAGCACATGATTTGGAACATCTGGCAAATTAATAGGAGGTTTCATATGATAAGTGTTGGAAATTAGCATCTGGGTAGTTGCCAAATGTTCCCTTTTCATGGGATTATTTTGTAGGTTGATAATTTTGAGGAATACACACACAAAATTTTACTATAAAGTTTAAAACTTTATTATTAATTTCATTTTTCCTAAGTTTATGAGTGATATATAATAATTATCTGGATCTGAATGAGTTATTAATTTTTATTAAGGGGGGAAAAAAAGTTGAAATTTGGCAGTTGGGAGTTATTGAAATTAGTCACAGAAATCTCAAGTGTTAGTCACAAGAAAGGTGTTGGAAGGTTGCTTGGAGTCCTGACCAAATGGGTTGTTTTGCATAAGAAACATTATAAAGGAGCAAACTTTGGTGATTATTATTATTCTTATTCATCAGTTTATTTTACTGGTAAAAAAAAAAAAAAGGAGTTGTCTGAAAAAAAGAAGAAATGGGGCATCACTCTGGTGCAGCAGTTTGGGATTATAGAGCTGCTCATGATGTGTCCAAAGATTGGAATGGGAATTTGCAGGTTGTGCTCAGGAATCCTCAAGGAGCTTCTGCCAGGGTAATTTTTCATGTTTTTTTACTCATTTTTACTTTTTATTGTTTTTTTAAGGTGGTTATAGATGACGATTCATGTTAGTCGACCCCAAATCATTTCGCGACTAAGCTTTGTTGTTGTTGTTGTTGTTGTTGTTATATGCCTATGTACAAATAGAAACAGTGATGTTAAATTGTTAATACTGGTGGAAATGTTGAATATTTGATTTGTGTTCTAATATGGGTTTGATTTCATTGCAAATTGGATTAAATTTTGTTGTTCTTTTGGTAAATGTTGATGTTCTATAGGAAGAAATCTGGTTGAATTTCATGTTTGTAGACATAAAAGGTTTCCTAGCTTTTAGGGAATTGTTGTTATGGCATTTTATCAGGGTTTGTTTGATTTATTTCTCCTTTTGTAAAGGATTGGATTGGATTGGATTAGATTGGATTGGATTGGGTATGATTTCTTGCTGAGTTGCTGTTGAGGTTTATGTTTGATGATTTTTTGAATCTTCGATTTCGGTTGCTCAGGTTTGCATGCATGGAGGACAGGTCATGTCCTGGAAGAATGAACTAGGAGAAGAACTCTTATTTACTAGTAACAAGGTATGCGTGTAATGTTTGATATATGATCATATGGTATATAGGTTGTAATTTATGTTCCTGTTTTCTGGTGAAGTGTTTCTGTGGAACAATTAGTAAAATATCCTGAGTATGATGTGAGCAAAGAGATGGCATCTTGCTATTTCCTTTGATGTTGAGCTTCGTGGATAAGATCAAGATTTCTTCTTTAATTAGCTCTAAAGCTACCGAAAACAACGTGAACTTTGTAACTGAAACAGTGTTGAATCATGTGTGCTAGTACATTACATTGTGTAAAGCATGAAGGTCATAGAAACTACGCGGAGGATTTCTATCTCGTCTCTCCTTTAAGAACGACCTTGTTCTCGTTGTGGCTAGTCGTAACAAATTGATACTATTGCCTTATCTGATAGACGACTCATGTTTTTGCCTTGCTTAAATTTAGGCCATTTTCAAGCCTCCAAAAGCTATGAGGGGAGGAATACCTATCTGCTTTCCTCAGGTATACTCATTCTTCTGTTCATTGTCTAGTGGGTTTAAGTTTGCATGTTCGGGTTTTTGACTCTTGGATCTCTGTCATTAAAGTTCGGGAACTGCGGATACCTTGAGCAACATGGATTTGCGAGGAACAAAGTATGGTCAATTGATGAAAATCCGCCTCCTTTGCCATCAAATGATTCCAATGGAAAATCCTTTGTTGACTTGATTCTTAAACCAACTCCGGAGGATCTGAAATGCTGGCCTCACAGGTTTAATCTACTTTCAAACAAAAAGTACCAGAGGAGTGAATAAATTACAGCTCCACAAATGGTTTCCGATTTCTAACTGAATTGAGTTTCTTGCTCCAGCTTTGAGTATCGCCTGAGGGTTGCCCTTTCGAATGATGGAAGTCTGTCCCTGATATCTCGCATAAGGAACATCAATGGGAAGCCATTTACTTTCTCATTTGCTTACCACACATATATGTCTGTCTCCGATATCAGGTATTGTACTTTGTCGTGCATCTGCATCCCTCACTGCTTTAACTCGTTCAGTGATGGCCGACAATAGTTTTTTAATAAGGGAGTATGTTGTAACAAATGGTCTTTTTCTTCAGTGAAGTCAGGGTTGAAGGATTGGAAACACTGGACTTTTTTGATAACCTTTTTCAGAAAGAACGCTGTACTGAACAAGGAGATGCTTTGACATTCGAGTCTGAGGTACCATTTAGCTCTTTTTTGCCCTGCAACCGGGGTTTCTGCTAACAAAACAGGAACATGTGACACCGGTGATGTAACAGCTTTCGAATTGATGAGTGGATGAATCTATTTCTCACATGTGTAGGAAGGGAGAACCCATGTTACCTACAGCATTGTGATGCTGTTTATCACCTAGGCTAATATGATGTTGAATTACTTGAGCCCTCATAGGGAGGCCGGGTTTTGTGTTTTCAGCTGTTGGTGTTGTATCATCTCATATCAACTTGTGGCCTTTGTAGGTGGACAGAGTATATTTGAGTTGTCCAAATGCTGTTGCTGTCATCGACCACGGGAAAAAGAGGACATTTGTGATCAGGAAGGAAGGCCTACCAGATGTTGGTAAGACATACTCGCAGGAGCTCTGATACAACTTCTGTTAGATGTCGTGTTCTAAAATTTATCTATCGTATTCAGTTACAAGTTGGTTATGTTTTGTTCTTTAATATTGTGTAGTTGTGTGGAATCCATGGGATAAGAAATCAAAAGCAATGCTAGATTTCGGGGATGAGGAATACAAGCAGATGCTTTGCGTTGATGGTGCAGCAGTTGAGCACCCTATCACATTGAAGCCCGGTGAAGAGTGGCTGGGACGGTTGGAGCTTACAGTTGTGCCCTCAAGCTTTTGCAGTGATCACCTTGATCTGCACTAGGCAAGTTATGAAGAAAGTCCTGAAGTCTGTAGACAAATAAAGGTGCTTTCGAAGTGCAGAAGGATAGTGTTCGATCTCAGTCGCAGCTCAACATTCAATGAGCAGGTGCAACTCATAGTCCAGAGTTAGAGTTCCGTGATTCGATAATGCAGTTTATATAGGAGGAATTTTGGTATCATGTGATCAAGATATAAGCAGTGTAGAGAAAAATGCTGAAATCATTTTTAACTTCAGCAAAAAAATGTAAGAAACTTTATATTCCGGAAATATAAAAGTCGTGTTCTTTACTTTCGAGTTTCGTTAGTACTGTATTGGCTGTTGGTTGGTTTTGTTTGTGCAGCTGAAATTTTACAAAATTTACTGGAAAAAGTTGATGAATAAAAAATTAAATTGGACGAAAAATACACAAAAAAAAAGAAAAAAATAAGTTGGCAGGAAGCTTTTCTCTTAACTATCAGAGCCAGGTTTCGATCCTGGGACCTGTGGGTTATGGGCCCACCACGCTTCCGCTGCGCCACTCTGATTTGTTGATTAATTACGTCAAATAAATTACTAGTACACAACCTGAAATAACCTGAAATTGAGAGATCAGGGACTACGAGTCTATGACACGACAACTTCGACCTTTGCGAAATTCGTTTTAACTTTTACGTATGATCTGCTCACCCCCACAACCTCATACTCGTACAATCTAGCCGCAAAATGAGCAACACTGTTTCCACCCCCGTATTCAACACGAGAAATCGTAAAACTAGTTGAGACGTGTTTAAGAACAGAAACCGAGACCACCGAGTAGAGTTCCCTTAAATTGTCTTTACATGCAAGACGTTAATTAACCGCAAGATTTAACGCTTTCCATGGTCTAATTCATCTGAATTTAGACTTCAGGAAATTTATTGAAAGTGTTTACGTCAATTGGCTCAGAAGAACATGTGATTTCCGTCCAAAAAAATCGGTATGAAATCCTGTGAACAACTGCTCAAAGTTCATCTAAAGCAAGATTAAAGATTGGAGATGAGATAATGAAGTGTAGTTGACGTTGCTAGTCGAATGTTAACCACATTTCGTAACCTTTTTTTTTATCGTTCTGACCGAGAGTTCAAACCCAGATAACCAGTACATGAACGGTCTTAGCCTTAGCACCGTAGATTACAAGGACTGGCGTGAGGCGTCTTGCCAAAAGATATTCTATAGAGTTCTTCCTGGTACAATCCAAACGTCTTTCGTAATATTCTGAGGAAGTGATTTCATATGCAAACAAAGTCGACCGACGACCAAAACTATGAAGTCATACAAAATTGTATCCTCAGTCGCTTTACAAGTGAAACATACAATACTGGATTACTGACCATTACTTCTTAATTGACGGCATTCTGATCGTCTTTAGAATTACCAAGAAGAGCGGGGGGGATCCTAAGGACTCAATCCGGTGCTGGTAAACTATTTTCCTCGTCGGTACTCGAGTTGCTTGGTGTTCTCAAGCAGTATCTGTCGATCAAAAGAAAGGGTAGCACGAGAAAGTAAGCAGATGGGCTGGAAGAATGCGTACAATAAGACTCGTGCACCACTAAGACAAAATTTAGGTTTGTAAGAAAGTTTATATTACCTCTCGTATGTACAATGCCACAGCATTACAGCCTTTGATTGCAAGGTCCATTACTGTTTCTAAGATATCAATCGGCAACTTTGAATCCATCTGCATCATTCAAAAACCACGCCCAATAGTATATATCAAACTTCGGCTAAGCACAACTAGACTGAATGAGAGATAGGACTATAGACATGGGCTCAATGATCAAATAATGCCAGACTGAGAGCCAAGTGTTGGAAACAATATGGCACTGGCATGTCATTAAGGCTTGTCTGACAGCTAATTCATCAAGGACAAGACGGGACAACATCTCCATGAATCTTCTTGTGCATCAAACAAGTATGCATCACATGACCGAGTGAAGAACTAATGATTTTGAAAACTGAAGACATTCTATGTCACAGTAGAGAATAAAGTTTCAAAAGCTGAAGATAAATTATGCGGATGAAGTGAAGAACCTGGAGAAGTGTAATTGTATCCATTTTAGGGAGATATCCTACAGTAACATCTGGGCCTCCAGCACTATCTTCTACGTAATTTAGATCTGCAGATGAAATTAGACCACATTTAGTTGGTGTGAACTCCACACTATATGAAATGCAAAGTTTCATTTTAGCTGGCGCGATCAGGTGAAATGCAGAAAGTACCTAGGAGCGGCTGACTATTAAGATAACCAGCACTACATGATGTAACCAGATCACGCATAGGAATGCCAGCATCTGCTAGAGCCAATGTAGCTGCATTTATGCATGCAGATCTGGTCCCTGCACAACATTGAAGTTACAACATTACCAGTAGTACTTAGACGTTGACTAGTCTCAGAGCATCATATTCTCAAGTTAACAAACATCTGTATTGAGACAGGAATGATCTAACCAAGCACTTAAAGAAATAATGCTAATAAATGTCCAGTTAAAGGAACGGGTCGCAAGAGATGTACTCCCCACCTCGAACCTGGGACACTGGGATTTGGTCTCTTCGACAACAGGATGAAATTTTTCCAAGTCTACAAAAACTCCTAATTGAATACAATAAGCAGCAGAAATAAAAAAATATATCAAAGAGAAAGTATACCTCCATCAGCTTGGAGAACTTGGACAAAGATGTCAATCTGCAAACGGATCAACAAGAATTTGAATATACAAACTATGCAGTAGGAGGTACATATGAAGCTTACTAGCCATCACTGCATAACAACATTACCTGGGATCGGGGAAACTCCTCTGTTAAAATGCAAGCCTCCATAGTTTGCCGAATAACCATTGATATTTCAGTGGATCGCCTGAGAATTTCGGTAAGCAAGTCCAAACATAAATAAAAACATAACATTGACTATTGAAGCAGCATCATAGGGACACCGAGCATTTCTGCAAATGGCATACACGAGAAAAGAGGGGAAGGAAGGCCCTAACCTGTCACCCTTTGGCTTCCTCACACGGTCTCCAGTACTAAAATTAGCCATAGTATATTCACAGCGAACCTGAACCAAAATGTTAGTACCTTGTCCCAAACATAACGTGACTGTTGAGCTATATCTACAAACAACAATCGGAAATGAATGATCATAAGGTGAAGGGTGCGAAGTTTCATTACCAATGCTTTGTCATTCATTTGCTGTGATTTGTTTTCAACCTAAAATCCACGAGACAACATTATCGATCATAAGCCATTTACAATCCTCATCACCATAATACATGACCAAGAAAAACGACTAATAAAAAATCGTTCACAAATTAAAAAAAAAAAAAAAGGTTAGCCTTCACTCATCACTCCTACAGTCGGACTGCTATACAAACAGATTGTCAAACTGCTCGACTATCATTAAAACCCCCAAAGGACGCCTATGTTGTGAGTTCAACTCCTCAGTTCTCCTTAACTACCCGAGACAGACACTCGACACTTGACAGAGTTGACACTTACTCGCACTTGAACTCATAGTCGTGTACGTGCAAAGATGCTAAATCGACATTCCCAATCACTCCATCACTAAAATTTGAACCAATACCTAATTAAATTACCAATAATGAAACCAAACAACTATCACTGCCTTCAAAGAAAACCCTAGTTTTCGCCACCAATTAAGTTCGTAACTAAGCCGGCCTACGCAACGAAATATTTACACAATTCATCATCATTTTTACCATAGTAACATCACTTCCACCTAAACCTAACTTTTAACCACACAATTATTCAATTATTTAAAAAGTAAATTAACAATTAGAAGAACAATGTAATTAAGAGAGGAATTAACCTCACGAGGACCGTAAACGGCGGCAATGACTTTGGTGTTACCCATTTCAAACACTGCTGAACTACATATTCCAAAAATAAATATTAAAAAAAAAAAAATAGTACCAATTTCTGCAGAATTAGAATGATAATTACTAATTACAAAGCTTAATTACGTGATTAATTAAGAATAATTACCCGTCAGCTTTAGAAATTGTACCAATTTCAGCGTGAAGTTGTCTCATCTGTTAATAATATAAGCAGAATTAATAGTGAGGAATTTAGAGTGTAGAAATTACGCTTTTAGCAAATTTTAGAAGAAGAAAAAAGAACCTCAACAGGACGACGGCCGTCTAAACGGAGACCTTCGGGACTGACGAACTCCATGGCTGACTGACGACGGAGTTTACCGGAAAAAAGGCGACGGAGTTTAGCTCGGAGGGGAAATATTGACGACGCAAATTTTGTTTTGGGGTTTTTTGGTTTTACTTTTTTTTTTTTTTTACTATAAGATCAGCCCATTTATTTTCTTACCTAAAACTATTTTGGCCCATTGGTCAATGTGGCCCGTATCACTATTTTCCTGAGGACAAATGTGTACTCCCTCCGTCCCAGCTCAAACACCCCGAGCCATTTTTGTAGTAGAATAAGAAAAATTGATATAGTAAGTTGAGTGGGGTAATATTAAATAAAAGGAGGAGAGAGAATGTGAGGATTGATAAAAGTAGGAGAGATAATGTGAGAGAGGATGTAATAATTTAATAAATGTAGGAGAGAGAAATGTGTCCCAAAATGGATGGGGTGTTTGAGATGGGACGTCCCGAAATGGAATATGGGGTGTTTGAGCTGGGACGGAGGGAGTAATTTTTAATTTGGTGTATGACTGTACGAGTATACGAAGAGGCGAAACGCTAATGATGCGGGGGTGAAGATGGATTCGAATCCGGGACAACACGAAATATATTGATGTCGTAGTCATTAGGTGAATCTTGATCCTCATAAGGCTCTATTGATTTTTTTTATCAAAAACACGATAGTGGGTTTTTTTCCCCTTGTTTTGCACATACTCCGTGTCTGAGTATTTGATTTTGAGAGGATCCCACACACAATGGTATGATGGTAAACATAATTTATTAAGATGTGGTATATTGGAGGAGATCGGGAGATGTTTTCGACAAGTCCTTCCCAACACACAAAATGCATTATCGAACGCTTTAAGAGCTGAGGTATCATCGTCAGTAGTCAACAAATCGAAATAAGCAACCAAATGAAAGAGAAAGCATAACCTTATCAGTACCTTAGACATGCCCTATATCAGTATAAATTCGACGTAGAACGGTGCTAATGTGCTACACTATATTGTACAAGCAAACATAACATTTTCTTAACCGTTGATATGGTAATGGTAAATTTTGCAGTCAAAACCATATTTGTCTTTCGTGTACGAGTTCTATGATACTTTTGCGCAACTATGCAACACCTAACGTATCTCGGATGTGCGGGGAGGAATTCATAACTCACAACTCCTAACATCTTGGACTTGTCCAAAAAAAAAACGTGGTGCCCCATAAACGCATGACAAATGAAAAAATTTCATGGATACATTAATACATTATGCGGCTGCTAATTAAATGATCAATTTCAGGTGGACAATGACACTCTACCCCAACCACAAATACTAACAATGGATTAGTTTACCTTACAAATTCCTTGTTTATCATCATTCCTTTCTGATCAATTTAGACAAAATTATTGATCGTATATCTTCTGGAGTAGGTAGACTATTAATCGAAACCCGGTTGAAATGTTATCTATTGGCTATTGGTTGATTCGAGTTTTTCACCAAGTCTAACTAGTTGACACCAGCAATACCTAAATACCGCCTTAAAAATTTCTCATGAATACACCCGAATGTTACGAGGGTTTCAAATGTTGTATGCAACCAAACCACAATTGATCATGATGTTGTGGAATAAAAAAAAAAAAAACTATCATGATCATTTTTTTTTTTTCAATTTTCAATTAAAATAATGATAATAAAAAAAATTATTCTGATAGAGAACCAGAAATACAAATACATGCCCGCCAATCATGCCAGCTCAAATACAATTCGAATTCTTACCAAATATTTATAGTCTTCACGTTTCTTCATTCACCCCAATTTTATCTCTCATCAAATTCCTGAATCCCTCAAACTCTGTTTTTCTCCCTCTCCTTAATTCCTTACAAAAAAAAAAAAAGCTCTGTTTCAAATCTTCATCATCACGCTACAAAATATTCAATTTAAACAACAATGGTGGATGGGCTACCATTGAAGAAACCTCCAGGATTCATAGACCAAACCACACCTAGACCGCCACCTGCCGGTCCACGTAAACCGGCGGTTCCGCCTGCATTTTATCAAACCAAGAGAAGAAAACGAAGCTGTTGCCGTATTTGTTGTTGTTGCATATGCTGCCTTTTGGTTTTTCTAATTATTATTCTCGCTATTTTTATCGGTTTATTTTACGCGTGGTTCCAACCGAAATTGCCGGTTTTCCATTTTAGACCGCTGGAATTGGACCGGTTCAATGTTACGGTTAAGCCGGATGGGACCGCGTTGTTAGACTCTAATGCTATTATTCGGGTCGAAGCTAAGAACCCTAACGGTAAATTGAAGATTTATTATGGTGAAACTAAGGTGACTTTGACTTTGGATGAGGAGATTCGGATGGGTGACGCCACGTTGCCTGGATTCGTGCAACCTAGTAATAATGTGACGCTGTTG
This sequence comes from Spergularia bocconei, assembly GCA_963457585.1. Lineage (NCBI taxonomy): Eukaryota > Viridiplantae > Streptophyta > Magnoliopsida > Caryophyllales > Caryophyllaceae > Spergularia > Spergularia bocconei. The sequence continues at coordinate 23,528,463 of OY734947.1, forward strand.
AAGTTTAATGTAGGGGTTGATAATGAATTAATTGATTCGAGTTCAGGGTCGAGGCTGAGTGCGAGGGTGAAAAATCAAGACGCGGAGGTAAATGCCGCGGTGAAAACGAAGGTCGGGATCGGGATTGGGAAGGCTAGGTTTGGAATGTTGCCGGTTAATGTGATTTGTGGAGGTGTCACGTTGAAGCAACTTGATGATGGAAATAGCTCGCCTAAATGCACTTTTAATACCTTAGGATGGTAAGGGAACCTATATATTTCTACTTGTTTTTCTTTTCTAGAGGGTTTTGATAAAGTTCTTATTGCTAAAACTACATCTTTTTGTTTGGTTTATTTTAAGATCCATTAAAGTATTGATTGTCATCTTCTTATATATTAATCGAGAAATTAAGATGTTGATAAATATTTCATTTAAGGTGATCTTGATTCATGATAAACATCGTTTAGTTTCTATCGATGTTCCTTGTAGGTTGTAGGGTGGATTTTTCGTATTCGAGGAACATCCTCATGCATCAATAGCATAATATTTGGCCTTGTGTTAATAGACCGCTCATGCACCTTCCACGATATGAACTTTAGTGATATATAATCATTTGGGTAGCTTTCAAACCTTTTGCATTTTTTGAATTTAGAAATTCGCGAATCTATTGTGCGATTCCAGTTTTTTGAGTTTACAAACTCGCATTTGTATTGTGCATGTTAGTGTAGTTTGGAACATGAACGTTTTCTAATGAAATTCACCATGTCCTTTGATATATATGCTGCAGGATCAACATACACTAACATCTAAGGGGCGTATTAGGGTATGCCGTGTACAATTCAAGATCGTCAAAGCAAGTCACCAGCTTACCTAAGCTAATCGACATCAAAGTAGCAATGCTCACATTCTAGAAAATTTAAGTATTGATTTCACATTAACCTTTTTTTTTCCCCTTTAAATTAATTTCCATGGTAGTAAATTGAATTACTCAATAATTCGAGAGAATAGATGATTGTCGTTTTTAGTACTCTTTGTCTTAGCTTAAAAGGACGGACTATGTAGTTTGATAAATATTAGTGTGTGGAGGGGTACCAAGTATTCCTTAGTTCTTTGTAATTCACTAATTTGTACTTTAGTCTTAATTCTTCAGAATTCAATTAATTAGTTCGGTGTGTTTTGGTAAAGTAGGATTTCTTTTGGATCTAAGATGATCAAATAAGGTGTATGTCAAAAACTCTTGTAAATTTGAGTAATGCTGTATTCTTAGATATCGAGTCCCCGAGACATTTGTGTACCTATGTTGATTATACATCATGCATGCATCACCCCATCACCTCTAGCAACGAGGTTTATCCACTTGTAATGAGGGGCGGTCAAAGTTTAATCGAAAGTCTCTGTATACTTGCGACTTATAGAAACAAATAAGATAAATTGATCACAAACCCATCCATCGATACTTGAGGTGTCCGACCATACTCTTGATGTCTTACATGTTACTCCGTAATGGCGATGTCCGACCATACATCGCAAGTAACGTGTAAGGGAGTCGTCTCATTGCTACTTTCGACGTCCGATCATACTTTTGATGTCTTGCACATACATGCGACTCTTACACTCTTTCGTATATACCATAAAATTTGACTAGTTCTAGTCTTCTAGGTCACAACCACTAAATTCGCTAAGGTTTATCTTAAAATCACCAAAATTTCCATGTTTCACTTGTTTACAACTTTGCTAACTAATTCTACTTATCCAATTCGAAGTCAAAACGTTAACAATTTACCGTAACAAAAAGTCAAAATCCAAAATTCCTCATTAGGAAAGAGCAAAGGAAAGCAGACTCCCAATTAAAAAAAAAAAACAAAAAAAACGCGCCGGTGGAGATTGGAGAATATGGAATCCGAAAAAGAGTAGGTCCCACCGATATTCAGCCTCCGCGTAAAGAACAAGCTACAGCAAACTCAGCCTCTTCCCATCCCCATACTCCGTATATAGAATATCTCCTTCTCTATAAATATCTCGTCCGCCTCTCCTAAAAAAAAAAATAATCAATCTATTCAATCTGCTCGATTAAATTCGGCCAACTTGAAATTCACACTTTCAATTTCATATATTTTCTCTCTCCGTCGTCCGCGCCGCCGTCAAATCTAGGGTTTTTTAATTTTCCGGCGGCGAAGTTATGGCGTCGAAACGTATCTCCAAGGAACTCAAGGATCTCCAGAAAGATCCCCCTACTTCCTGCAGCGCTGGTATATTCTTTTATTTTATTTTAATTCAATTTTAATTAAAAAGTTGTTTAATTTTTTTATTAAATTGTTGTTTATTGTTTACGCTAGATCTACTGATTTTTGCCGGGATTTTTTTGTTGTTGTTGTTGTTGATTTGATTTTTATGATTGATTTGGGGAAACATAGATCGGTGTTTAGTTTACTTGTGCTGACTTGGTAATTAATTACTTAGGTTTAATTAATTAGGTTTAAGAATTAAGTTTTGATTAGTTTGATAGATTTGATTAGATTGAGGTGAGGTAAAAGTAGCGTGAGAGTTACGCTTTGGTCGATCCCCCGCGGCTCGTTTTAGATTCAGTGTTTGTAGGGTGAGACCGTCTCATCGTATGAGACCAATTAATAGGTTACTGGCTTTGTTGTCGGCGTATTGGGGGAAGTGGCTAGGGGAGGAGGGGTGGAGTAAAGTTGCTGGCTTTCGTGTTGTTGGCGTATTGGGGGGAAAGCAGCTAGGGAAGGGGAAGCGTGATCGAGAAGCTTAGTTAGGTTTGTGTTTAGTCTTGTGCTTTAAAGTGGACCTGAACTGAGCTGAAAAGTGCAAAGGAATCGGTGAGCATCTAAGGCATCGGGGTTTTTTTTAAGTTCATGGATATACTTTAGGGTTCGGGTTTTCGCTACCTTGTTAACTGTTTTAGGTTTGTTGTAGATATATACTAGGTTTGTGTTTTTTTTTGTTTGGTTTGATTGATGGAGTTGGATGTGGAAGATGGTGGGAAACGATTAGAGTCTGAAAATTGGGGCTCGATAGTTGATTGTTTGCCCTACCCTTTCACTAGCTATATATCTTATGCCTTATGGTTTATGTAAAATCAATGAAAGCTTAAGCCAAATTCGTATGGTGTTGAGGTCATATGCATCAATGTGTGTAATTTTTAGGCCTTTATTTGATATAATGAACATGGAGAAGCTGGATTGTGTGTCTTGTATGTGTTATGATATGTTTATAACTCTGTTTGTGTGCTCGATTGCTGCTCTAAAGAAAGCGCTTTTCTTGCTTATACCGTGTGTAGATAAGATACTTCACTTGATTATTTTGTGGAAAATTGGTAGTTTGGACTTTGGATTATGTAAACAGTCTGCGAAGCATGTTAGTGACATGTTTATATATTGCAGGTCCTGTTGCTGAAGACATGTTTCACTGGCAAGCAACGATAATGGGTCCTGCTGATAGCCCCTTTGCTGGGGGAGTATTTTTAGTGACTATCCATTTTCCTCCTGATTATCCATTTAAACCACCAAAGGTATACCTAATACGCTCATTGTCTTTGTTTATGTGTCATGACATTACTTTCATCTCATACACTTGGTATTTGAAACATCTTGTTCACAGTGCAAATTCTTTGTCTGCCACTGTAATTTGACTGCATCGCGGCTTAGCTCACAAAACCATCATACTCTTTGTTTGTATGTATTTTGCCAATGAGTTAGTTTTGGGGCTGTAGATTTGAGGTCTAAATAAGGGTTCTACTGTATCATTTAGTCTGTTGATAATCAGTTCACATACGTTGTCACCTTACCCTGGGAAAGTTACATCACTTGTATTCGAGTATGTCGCTCTTGGTGATTTTTGCGCGTTTGGATAATTAGGGTCTGAGGTGGTCTTGTTCCTACATGACTGTTGTAAATCATATCATACAGCTGAAATCATATTCATTTTCTGAGTAGTTTCCTGTGATCTCCTTCAGTGGCTATAGTTTGCTGACATTCAACACATGTGTCCTTTTTTGTTGTGCAGGTTGCCTTCAGGACAAAGGTCTTCCACCCAAACATCAACAGCAACGGTAGTATATGTCTGGATATTCTTAAGGAGCAGTGGAGTCCTGCATTGACCATATCTAAGGTATTGTTTTGATATGAGCTGTGTTTCTTTATATTGTATGTAAGTCGTTTTGTAGTTATGAGGCACATCTGGAATGTGAGAGTATGTCGTCTAGTTTTGTTTGGCAATCACTTGCAATGCTGAGTCGAAGCTGCTTTAGCAATTTTTATTGAAATTGTGTATTCCTAGTATCTATTTGGATTGATAGAACTGAAAGTGCATGGATTTGTCAAGATGTCACTCACAGATAACATGATGAGCGTGTGAGTGTTGAGGTTTTGAGTTTTGCTAGTCTTTCGAAGGGTGTTACTGATGTACTCCTGTTCCATTGTTCGCAGGTCTTGCTCTCAATCTGTTCACTGTTGACGGACCCAAACCCCGACGACCCCCTAGTTCCAGAGATTGCTCACATGTACAAGACCGATAGAGCCAAGTACGAGGCCACCTCAAGGAGCTGGACACAGAAGTATGCCATGGGTTAGTTCGCATTGCAGACTAGCCTCTTTCGTGTGTAAATGTCAACTCATTTCTTCACCCTGAAGTGTTGCAACGGACAAAGTGCAAGTCGAACTTCTTGTCAATTCTCAATCAAAACAAAGCAAACGCTTTGCATTGCCTGTTGGAACCATGATGTGAACATTTCATTCGTGATATCTATAAAATAGTGTGTTTTCTATTGAGTAATAAAAACCTCCGTCTTCTGTTTGTGCAATCGTATAGTAGTTGTAGACTTCACTCTTTCATCTGATTGTCGACATGGGTATACGACCTCAGCTTGGGCTGAAGTCCAGTTGTCTTGGTGGGTTAGCCACTTGCACCTTAGTGCGAATTAGAGATGGTCCATGTTAGGTGAGTTTGAAGGCTCGAACAGGTTATCGCACCCCAATGTGAAGACGACTGCAGAACAATGGAAGCTTTGTGCCATCAGTCTAGTGATACCCTACGTTATGCAATGTCAAAACTTGTCTCGGACAGGCTACCAGAATATTAATGAAACTCATCCAAAGGGCCAAAAAGATGGTAAACACATGTATTCGCAATTGGGTGTTTCTGCCCAACTTCTCTACAAATAAGACGAGGTCTTCCGGGCTAAGCTCCAAAACTTTACTACCCTAGTTGCTTCATGAAAACTACGACACATTACCCTGCATGCATGATGCTGTTTCCACAGTACGAGTGACCCTAATCGACTCGAAAATTGAACTTTAAAACATATTAACCCGTGTAGATTGTATTCCACCTCAATTGACAGTAGTTTTATTGAATCCGCATTACTCAATTTGGTTGCTTGAATTGTGAGTTCTCAGAGCTGACATCTACGAGTTAGTACTCCGTATGAGACTATGAGTATCATTTGAATGATGTGCTCAGTAAGCATTCACATTTATGAGGAATTACAGGTTTTGGTTGTACACAAGGGCAGTTGTACTCAAATACAAATCTTAGATTTTGTGCAGAAAAATCATCAGAATCGTATTCTAGCTGCTGCTCCATAACTGCCTAGTCAACATTCAGTACAGTATGAATGTGTTGTATAACAAATGAGTGGCAATGAGTTCTTTGCATTTCAGGATATTGTCACTTTGAAATCCTTCAATCACGAATTCACAGCACGCCCCCACCTCCACTTAAATCTCAAAATGTAACACATAAGAACCTGTCATATTTAATACGGAGTATCTCATTTGATTTTTCATATCGATGTAAGTATAAACGGACGCCTAATCAGACGGATAAAGGAGGTAAAAGTGTATGTAAACCATGTACATTAGACATGTACTCATACATTATCTGTACAAAGAGCCTACTCGAAGGAGGTCCCGAATCCCGATATTTGAAGTACGTAGGTGATATCCCCATATGTGCAACAATCCAACAATCCCGTAAGTTGTTCCACGTGCCAATTATGTTCAGAGTACATACATATTACGACTTCTAACAAGTTCGAAAATACAAATATTTAAAAGGAATACGATATGAGATAGGACGTAAAATGGAGAAGACGATTGATAATACATAATAGCCCCTCCACTTACACCATTAACAAAAACCCCAACCACTCAAAAACCATACAATCTAAATGACACTTTGGTCAATATTGTCGGTATAATTTTCACCATAGTTAGGTGTTTCTTTCAATTAGAAAGCTCAATTCTCTAGACTTAGTACTTATTAGCAGCCCCTCTCCCCAACAAAATAATTTTTGGCATTATTTACTAGTGGGTATTGGGTAACTATTAAAATTTACATTTCATGTTACTCAAATAATTTTGTTGACTTCGAGTCAACCTTATTCAAGACCCAAGATAATCCTAAGAAGTGTGTATATTTCTTGGTTAACTACCTAGGAAATTTCCATTAATCCGGCAATCCAAAAATCCCGACATCTTGATCTATAAAATTCCCTATAAAATTCCCGATGAAATGTTTTACTCCCTCCATTTCAAAATATATGACGTTTTCGAGTTACGAGACACTTCTTTGAACTTCGATATCTCTTAAAATATATGGGTAAAAATTATGAAAATATGATCATGTGAAAGTATATTTCATAACGAATCCAATGGTATAATTTTTATAATTTTTGACAAGATATTTTTTCATGAAATTGAAAGTCAAAACTTGTCTCGTGACTTGAAAACGTCATATATTTTGGCATGGAGGGAGTACTATAAACAATACGTACGGAGTAATTAATAGTTACGTTCATCTCATGGTATCCTATGAATCTATGATCATTGTCTTTTATTAACTTTTTATTCTAGTTTTCGACTCCGTGCATGGCTCGGTTTTTCTAATAGATGATATCTTACAAAAGACCGAGCCACGACATGCAGGAGCTTAGAATACTTTCCCATTGGCGATTTAGCACATGGCGATTATGAACATATATCAACTTCATCTCTCGAGTCTCGACACATAATTAATGAATTAGACAGCGACTCGCTCATATATGTACTTAAAAAACTCGATTCATTTATGGATATTTATGTTTCATGTTCGTAATCAAAGATTTCAAGAAGGTCATGTGGAGTACTAAATGATTCGACTTGATGTCAAATTGCTCAATTTGTATGTGGTATGGTCAATCTTCAGTGGAGATTAATGGTGGAAGACTTGAAGTCTTAATATTTGCTAAAAATATGGAAAATAAAGTGTAGTCCTACAAAACTACAAACATTGCATCAAAAAGTCTTACCAATTTCACTAATTATAGAAGCAAAAGGCAGACAGAGAAAATTCAACGTAAATTCAGATATCATACTCCAGGAAAATGACAGGAACCAATATTGGGTCATTAATCTAATTAAGTACTTTTGTACGTGTTATGTCTTTCGTCCTTTTACTTGAGCCCAAAGCTTCCAACCAAATTTAAATCGCACAATAATAACAACAAAGCACTAGTCTAATTATATTTGCATTTCGCGACCGATTTTCCATTGTTTGCGACCGGGTTTGGCGGTCGCAATTTGCATGTTTTCTTGTAGTGTCGGCTACATCGAGATCCGACTAGAGTCGGGTAATTGTATACCTAGCTAGCAAAGGTAGGTTTGTCTACCTATAAAGAGATTTGCACTTTGCAGACACGGTAAGGTTCAAAATCGATAACTCTTTAAACAAAGTCAACCTGCTTATTGTAAAGAAAACTTGAGATGTTAGACAATTGTATGTAACCCCTCCTTTAGGTACACAATCTCTGTATCAGTGTATAAAGGCAAAAGGTTAAAACGACATATGAGTTAATTAAACGGTAATTAGAATGGGGTCTAATTAGGTTAATGATTAATTAGGTATTGTCAGACCAAACAGAATCAGTGTGATTTTACTCCAATCATTCGATATTAGCAGCAGGATGTTGTCAACTAATTATGTACTTTGGTATGTGCTTTTGCATGACTTGTCCAATTAGAAACCTGCTTGTTTGTTTTTGTCATTAGTTTGATGTGATGTTAAAAAGGTTACTACTTGACTCCATTTGCTGAGAACAAGTGACTCTTAGACCTTAGTACAACATTTTCACTTTTACAGTTTTACCCAGTAAACGAACATTAACTGACGTCAAAGAAAAGTGTAAAAATGATTGTATACTACTATACGATTGTCAATATTATGCGTTAAGAATTATTATTAAGCTTGATTAGATTACTCGAATACTTTTATCGATCATCGATTGTCTCTATATGCTCTGGCATTAGCTATAGTATATCATCTAGACCTGTGCATCAACAAGTGATTAATTATTGAGGTAACATTTCAATTCAAATATGTAGATATCACTTTCATACAAAGAAAAAACATGTTGATCACTTTGTTATAAGGTGAGTTGACATGAGACTATATCTTAGTACTTCATGTTACTCCATTGATAGCAAACGAATTCACGTTCGTTATGAAAGTTGCATGCATTGCCTTGAGTCTCCGGCGTTAGATAACAATATTCTCTCTTGGAATACTGAAATCAATATGATTATGGAGGGCTAAATTTGTCGATACTGGTCGTTTCACTGGCCAGAGTCAGAGCACTAATTAATTTTACATCACGTATTGTCAAATGTCATTTACACTAGCCAACTTTCATAAGCAAATTCAAATGCGAGAATTAAGTATACATACACTTCCTAATGCATGTTCTTCAAATGAAGTTAATTGAATCTCTCATTTATGGGCCCATAGAGAAAGGTGTGTTTTTGCCAATTGAACTGCCTTTATTATTTGTGCATGAAAAGAACTAAGCAATGCATTCTTCTTTTACTACTTTGAGAAAACAAACATCCGAAAACACGAGTTTTTCTTTTGAATGAGATTTATAGTACTGATTTTGTGTACATCAATAGTGTTTTGATAAGATGTACGAGTCATCGATTGTTTTCCTTATCAAGCGTAGGGTAAGTTCACAGGTTACTTATGCTTCATGTACCACGTACTATTGGAGTAGTCAATAGTAAAATTACCTTATACGCAAGTTTTGAGGCTAATTTGGGTGTATCAGCAAATTATGAAAATGTTCCGGAGTCGAAGTCTAATGTGTAGTACAAAAGCAATGCCGATTATATTACAGACAATATGTCAAATTTAATCGTTAGTGCGTGTATCAATTTCATAGTAAAATTGCGTTCATATTAGACAAGTTTAAGTTCAAATGGTAAACCTTGCACAATCGATAACGTGATATGGTAAAGTGAGTAAGGAGCCCTACACTGTGAATTATCATATGACAATAAAATTTTGAAAGTTTTCAGTGATGGACATACTTATAAGCCCTGGGGCTGATACATACTCACGTTTTGCATGCATTATCAGACAACATTGTAAGTGTGCTAAAGTCATTAAGTGGAGCCCTAAAATTTATCTAAAATAAGACCAAATTCTGGGACAATGCACTGACAAATTGCAAATTTAGCTAAGAATATCATTGGTCATGAACATGCTTAAACATCCTTTTGGTCATTTTTTACAATAAAATTACAATCTTGATAAACCATATAATTATTCAATTAATTTATGAACTTGGTACTTTTGCATATTAAAATCTCAAATTGCTAGTCAAAAGTAGTTTAATAATTAGAAATCAACATGAAAATTGGTGGGTCATTCATTTGTCTATATATTTTACCAACATAAGATAGTCTGTGATCATGAATTGACACCATTTGAGCTGAGATTGTGTCACTGTTTAAAATGGGAACATATTTGGTCATTTCTAAAGAAAAACATATTCATGTATATTTCTTTTTTACTAGATTAAGGTCCATATACTAAAGTACGAAAAATATTGGATCAATATATACGATATTTTGATAGTCGAAAACTAGTTATCAATTATATTGGACCAAAATGATGCACTATACATGATATGATATACGGAGTACATCATATAAAAAAATGCATAATGAGGAATCCCTGTCTTTTTCAATAATTTATTCAATCCAAATAAGTTCAATCGATATCAGTGTATATATCCGTATAATACTATATGGAATCCAATTTAAATAAATCGCATCGGAAAAGTGAAAAGATCATAGTCGAACAAGTAACCCCCATCCACACAATGACACAAAGAACGGAAACAAGCACAAGTCAATGGTTATGCATGTGAGTCTCGGCAAGATTGTGGTAGAACAGTACCGTGCACAATACTGAGAACCAAATGTCTTGGAGAAAAGGGGGAAAAAGTAGATGCAATCATTAATTGTCAAGATTGTTAAGTTTTTGAATGTTTTGTGATCATGATTGATCATGATTTGATAACCAATTTAACCAATGGTCCGAGACATAATCCTACGGTAACGCAAACATGTTACATCCCCATTGCATTACCATATCAGCCTAGCTGAGTGTTGTATTAGTTCAAAGCCATTTAGAGAATTGTGTTCGACTTGTCGCCTCGTAACTGATTTTATCCAAGTCAAATTATGAATTAAATGTGTGAAATAGACGTGTTGGATTTACCGGGTCAATCAAGCGAATACATACAATGCGCGGAGCAGTTCTAAATTTCTACCGAAAAACACTCTACTGGACGTATCAACCTACGTTGATCTATGATAATTCCGATTTTAAATGACGGAGATAGAAAACACGTTAACAAGAGCGGTAAACCATTTCAATGGTCCCTAATATTTCATGTATTTTTTTTTTATTTTTTTTCATATTCATCACAACGACTTGATATTTTCAAGGGAGTAGAAAACACGCTAACAACAGTAACAAGAGCGGTAAACCATTTCAATGGTCCCTAATATTTCATGTATTTCTTCATTTTCTTTTCTTTATATTCACAGCGACTTGATATTTTCGAGAGACTCTGAATTTTTTGATATATTATTAGCTTGGAGTGTGTTGGACACACCTATTAATCTAACAATACTTAGAGACTGACTATGACTCTATCTCCCCAAAAAGGTAAAAATAACTAGCACCATCATATATATTCATAGTACAGCCAATAATTGGAAGGATAAGTTACAAGATAAAGAAGTAAATAATTTGGGGTGCTTGGGCACCAAGAAAACAATTAAGAAAATAACATTTTCGGGCTAATTTGATTTAGTAGCTTTTTTTCTTCAATTTATGATAGTAATCAACTTTCAGTCTTTCACATTTAAAAAGTACTATTCCGTATAATATAATTTACTTTTTTAGAATTACTTTTCCACTTTTGCAAATTACATGACATAAACTTGAAAATCGCAAACAGACAGTAATTCCAAGCAAAGAATTAATCAGTCAGAATCACAGATTAACTCCCCCTTAATTACTCCCTAAACCGTTGTACGGGGAAGATAAAGAGAGTTTATCTACCTAATGCGTTACCTTGGCGCGCAAGAACTAAACTCTTCACCCTCTTAATCTTCCACCACGTGTCATTTCACCTCTCCCAATTATATGCGGCGACTTGTGTGGCTTACTTCTTCATTTCCCCACCTTTTTTTTCCTATCCAAATTAAATATCCCTTCATTTCCCTTTTTTAATAACTATTTGTTGCTAATTTAGTAATTTACCTTTCTCTTTAATATCTACCACGTTTTCGGAACGACAACTCCCACGCTCGACACACACTCTCCCTCACTCGTGCGTTTTAGCACATAAACCAACACACTAGACAAACATCCATAGCAAAACATTTACGATAGGAATCGAACTCGAGACAGATCAGAACAGGTCACGCACCCAAAAACATTAAATTTGACGCGTTTTAACATATTTATAACAAGGATTTAAATTAGGAAGCAAATAGTAAAATTATAGAAATATATATCAAGCACAGTAAACACATTTCCAAAATTAAATTTAACAAAATAAAGAGTTGATCAAAAAGATCCTATAAAATTGCCCAATTCTTCAATCTTCCTCTTCACTCCTCATTTTTTCTCTCTTTCATTTCCTCTCTCTCCCCTCTGTTTTTTCTCTCTCTCTCTCCTCCACCAAACATTTTTTTACTCCTCCAGTGGACTAGACTTCCTCTTCTCCTTCTTCAATCCACACTCCTTAGTCCTTACTACTCTCACTTTCATTTCTCTCACTCCTCTCTTCAAACTTTTTTTTTAACAAAATAACAACCCTTTACACCCCAGAATTTAATTATTATTATTATTATTATTATTAAATTTTTAATTAAGATTTCACATCACATCAGTTTTTTTTAGTCTAAATCTCTTCTAAAACCCCCCACTTTTTTCTCTCTCCTACTAATTAATCACTCTGTTTTTTTTTTTTTCAATTTTTTTCCATTTGTTTTCATTTTGTTCAACTGATGTGAAAAGATGAGAAGTTTAGAGATGGATCCCAGAAATCACGCACCGGCGGTCAAGTACACGGAGCACCGGAGCGTCACCAACAAGTTTTTCCGCAAAAACCCGGCCCGTTTACCCACCCCGAGAATTCTCCGTATTTCCGTGGTGGACGATGACGCAACTGATTCCGACGATGACGATTTTAACGACCGCGTGACGCACACTCGCCGGGTGGTTAAGCATGTGACGGAGATTAATTTCCGACCCGATCAGGCCCGGCCCAAGCCCGCTCCACAGGCCCGCAGGGTGGAGAGTTCTTCTGCTCCGGCAAAGGCGAAGACTTTGAAGAGTAAGCAGACGGTGGCCGGACATACGCCGGCGACGGCGGTGGGTGCGGTGAAGTACAGAGGTGTACGGCAGCGGCCGTGGGGAAAATACGCGGCGGAGATACGGGATCCGGCACGGCGGACGAGGTTGTGGCTTGGGACGTACGACACCGCGGAGGAGGCCGCCATGGTGTACGACAACGCCGCCATCCAACTCCGTGGTCCCGACGCTTTAACAAACTTCCTCCGCCCTCCTCCCCACCCATCTCCGCCGCAACCGGCGCCTCCAGCCACCGCCACGTCAGACTCCGACACCAACTCTATGGAGGTGGACACGGCGGTGTTGGCCCCACCGGAATCGGAGGTGGTGGTAGGAGAAGGAGAAGGAGAAGAGGAAGAGTATTGTACAAGCCCGTGTTTAGAGAGAGTACGGTCTCCGGATTCCGTACTACGGTTTCAAACGTTTGAAGAGAAGGGTCAAGTACAAGTTACACAACCGGGTACGGGTTGTGAAGAAGGGGAAATGGAGCTTGATCCGTGGGCATTGGATCATTTCTTCGGGTACGGGTGCGAACCGCCGAAGCCGATCTTCTGTGATGATGATGTTCCGAGTCTTCCGCCAAACATTGATGATGATTTTCTCGGGGATTTGTCGGACGGGCTCGATTTCGACTTGGAGGGTGGTGATTGGTTTATTGAACCGGCGATTACGTGTTCGACACCGTTTGAACCGGATGATTATCTTGTGAAAGACTGTGATGATGATGATCTTATGGTGTAGGGCTTGTTTGAAGAATTTGGTGGCCATCCTGAAAATTTTGAAATCACATTTGTAACTGGTTAATTAATTGATTAATTAATTAATTAGTAATTAATTACATTGATTATTATTATTATTCTAGGTCGGGTTTATATTAGTCGTCGGAGAAAGTAATTCGGTGAGTCCAGATTCGAGTCGGAGATGATCGATGGTGGAGTAATTAAGTAGTACTTTGGGGGAGATTTTTTGAGGTGGATTGTGAATTTCCCCTAGGGGGGTTTGGGTTTATGTCTATGATGTTATTAGAAGTGTGCATAAGAAGCTACTAATTATAATAATTAGTGGTAAATTTCTAGAGTTTGATCTTTATGGGTATAGAGAGGGGTTGGGAGGAACATAAGTATGGCATTTTTATTATTTTCCTGTTGTATTGGTAAATAATAAAAAAATATATTGCTATATTATTATCAAGTTTGGTATGAAACAATGTGTTGATGAGTTCATTGCATAATTGTTTTGTTTTGTGTTTGTTGGAAGTGAAAAGTGCTTCATCCAAGTTTTAAGGTACTCATTGTTTGAGTGACAAATGTCTTGCAACGTGTAAAAGGTGCAATTTTTGCAATTTTTACCCATTCAAACAAAACTTAAAGATTGGGAACTTAGTTTTGTAGTGTCACTTTCAAGATTGATTCACTCACATTCTTTCCCTTTTACCCTTTGATTACATAGTGAAAATGTGTCACTATTTTAACAAAAGCATATGATATATGAGTACTAAAGTGCAAGTTTTGCTTTGCATAGTGATTACAATTGAGGTTCTAATTTGAAGGGCAATGTCTCAATGTGTGAGCATACCCACTCTAAAAACTCTAATTTGACACTTTTAAGGATTGTGGACTAGCAAATTCAAGTTCCAAGCAATTAAATTCACTCTAATTTTCTTCTTTTAAAATATTTAAAATTCAAATTGCATAGAGTTTAAATTGAGTTTATAATCAACAAGAAAACAATCCACCCTGATTTTCTTCATCTAATTAAATCATTATACATGTTTTAAACTAAGTAAGCTTTGATTTTTTGCCAATTAGAATGAATCTCACAGCTATGATCACATTAATCTGCCCTGTCTGATATAAGTTGAATTCACCTTTACAGCTGTCATATTTAGTTCCTAAAATAAATAAAAAAATCATGAAATAAGTTAAATAGTGCAACCTAATTACGCCGCACTCTCAAATTCAATGTATACTCATCAAGAAAATAATCAATCTTGATTTTCTTCTATTAATTCAATTAGTAAACAAATACGTTTTGATTTCTTTCCCATAAAATTATAGTGGCTCAAAACACGTGTCTTTTAAATTACTTTATCCCTAATACGAATTTTTTTTGCAACATGATCATACTCTAGCTTAGCTTACAACTTTACAAGCCATTTAGTATGTGACTAAGACTAGTTGAGTTAACCACCAACATTGCAAAGTGATGACACCCAAACTACTATTTTGTTCTAATAATCTTATTAAGTGTACATGCGTAATATAATCGAGTTTCTAACAAAACGTAAGCAATTCAACAAAATCGAGCCGATACTACGACAAGGATTCTTAAAATTCGAGAATAGAGTATCCGATACTTTGACCAATGTCTAGTGCAACTTGCATATGCGCTCTCCCTGTCTCTGTGATTTTTGGTGCCACTCTTTGGTAGCAGAGCTCATCACACACTGATCAGCTGTGAGCTCAGCTCGAAAAAGGACACATAACTGTATCCAGCATCTGTCTTTGACTACTGTTTTTTCCACAGTAATTTTCCTTTTCATTGTTACTTTCTTACTGTTTACCATTCTCACTAGTCGTTGCTGCAAACCTGAACCAGGGCCCCACCAAGACACAGTAACTTTTGAAAAGTATATTTTAGACTCAGAAAAAATTAACCTTTGGAATTGGTGAATGAGGTAAAATCAGACAAGGCAGGTGCATATCAGATGAGTAGAGACAAGTACAAAATTTATTTGCACTAGAATAGAAGTCTGTCAATTTCAGAAAAAAAGACCAGGACATTGCCAGCTGCGTTTTTTTCACACATCCCCTCTTTACTTCTTCACCAACTTTTTACCCTTACTCAGCTTGCTCCCCAAGTTATCACACTTTCTCCACTATTCCATGTTTACGGATTTTCGGTCGTTCAATCTTATGTCACACATGTTCTCCTTATTGATTTTGAGATTTTTCATGTACAAGTGTACTACCATCAATCCATCATGCATGCATCCAAATGATACTCGGATTCCTCTGTTCTTTTGGTCGTTAAATTTTCGTTATGATGAAGTTCTCCCGATATATTGAATTTCGTTAATAAATCACAAGTTAACAATAAGAACTTGGAAGAATGATGGACTATTCTGGAGGGACAATTTTCATTTCTACACGTGTTTCACGGTCGCCAGTTTCGTTTTATCAAATAATCAGTTATAGGAAAAACTGAAAGATTGACACATAAAATATCATAGATACCTAAAATCAAGGTCCGAAACTCGACTTTTTCACGTAAGGGAGAGGGAGATCTCAAAGGAGCAAGATTAGGTGGGAAAAAATCAAGGAGATGGGTCAAATAAGACCACAAAAAGGGCAAACATTGTAATGTACATTGCTGAGAAAAGGGGGGAAATCAGATCCACTAAAATATCACGAACAAGTTGCAAATAAAACTTGCAATACAAAGCACTTTTCAAACATATATATGGGACATTTTACTTACTATCTTCTTCAACCTTCTTTTGCCTTGATCGAACACCTTCTCCTATAAATCAACCCTACAAAATTTAATCAAAAATCATGGCAGACCCCCCCCCCCCACCCCACTCTCTCTCTGGTGGCCTGTCCCTCTGATTTTTGTGTCCCTATTTTTATTTATGAGTCTTTATTTTGTTTATTATGTAGAGCTATTTGATTTAATCATATGGGGTAATTGCAATTTAATTAAAGGTCATTTTCATTTTGGATGTACGTACTTAGATTTTAATAGTGTTACTACCTACTAGATTAGTATGTATGTTGGTGGCCTGAGTTTAAATCTAGTCCGTGCAAAAACAATCCTTTTCAAGTTGTTTGAATTTGTTGATTGAGATTTGAGATTGTTCATTACTTTAAGCTTAATTAGTAAGATATCGAGTAGAAAACTAGCACATGCATGACATGTGGTAAATATAATTTCATGCAAGTCATGAAATGTGTACGAGAGTATATACCCGAGACATTGCTGTTAGTCTTGTTTAACATCACTACATGGTATAGTAGTATACCGTATATCGGTACTCACTCTAGACTCTAGAAGTTGAGGTTCATATATAAAAGCTCAGCAAAATTGCAAAAAGAACGTTGGCCACATAACAGTATACACAACTTTACTTGATGCCGATAAATTCTTATTTACCGTACGAAATTTAAATGGATAATCACAACATATCTAATATGACCCCGCTAACAATTTTTACTCGAATATATATATTGTAATTTATAAAATGCATAAAAAAAAGTAAAAGTGTTAAATATACGCAAGACAAGATACAACCTTAATTTGAATCAAAACTTAAAGATCACATCTTGATAAAAATTGTTTGAGTTGCATGAGTTCAGATGAAGAGGAGATCGAGAAGTAGCAACTAGCAAGTGAAAGTGTGTCCCAGTCAGCAAGTAGAAAGTGTACGGATGAGAAGAATTGTGGTCCGTCTTCGCATTTAAATGATTTGCCAAGTTTTATTTTTGAATTGTTTTATTTGTCGCTTGTTTGTCGGTTAGTCACCTAAATTCCAATTCTCCTGCTGATCTTTGTCTCTTTTTGTAGCGTTTTCCTCGGATTTTTATTTGTTAATCTCAACGGCTCAACACTTATTATGCCACTCAATAAGAATTCCGATAATTACTAAAGTTTGACTTAAAAAATCAAGATTAAAGTTTTGATGGGATGTGATTAATTTATCGTGTTGTTTCGATATATGAAAGAAAAAACGCAAAACTTTGTCTCTTTTTGTAACGTTTTCCTCGGATTTTTATTTGTTAAACTTTCAACGGCTCAACACTTATTATGTCACTCAATAAGAATTGCGATAATTACTAAAATTTGACTTAAAAAATCAAGATTAATGTTTTGATGGGATGTGATTAGATTATCGTGTTGTTTCATAATATTTGTTGAGATGTAATTTCTCGTATTTGTCACAAAACACACGAAATCATGAAATTTTGATTTTAACATATGGTCATGATAGAATTAATATTGGTTGTAATTTGAATAAGCTCCACTTTTCTGATTCATGAGGCACGCTTCGGGGACCAATGACTATGCTCGATGCTTCCAAATTGAAATCAATTCGAGAAAAAGTGGGGCTAAAAAGTTGAGAGCAGGATCTTGGTCTTGATTCTGGGCTGCTATCAGCCTATACATTTCACAGCTCACACCACTTGTACACGTCGGAATTCCAAGTCCATAACCCATTTCACCAACTCCTAATGGATCGCCCGCTTTCTTTCGCTTTCCTTTCCTTTGACGTTAAAAGAATCCGTAAAAGGGTAATATCGATGCAAATGAGTTCCCAAATTCCGTATGTGGAACCCTGCAAAATCAAATGAGCGGGTACTGAAGTTTAGTGATTAACAGTTGCCGTGTTGATTAGCTCATAGTGGTTATGTGATGTAAGGTTGATGAATTCGACCCCATAAGGCTACCAGCTTGAGGTAACATACCATTCATGCGCTCAATGCGGAAATAGCTGGTTAGAAAGGTGGTAAACGCGATTCAAATTGTATCACTGAATATATCGTTAATGGTTTGTTTGGCCAGACTCCAACTTTTACCGAAGTTTGTTAACTTGTTATCAAAAAGGGAAAAGTGAAATGGGCCAATGTACAGTTCCCCTGAGAAAAGAGTTGGGCCTAGAAAATACTAAGCTTGTAATCTTGACTTATTTGCCGGTGGCCCGGTAGACACTAGACAAGACTGAGATTTGCGGACAATGGTGGGCCCAAACAGCTAACTTCTCACATTTCTGGACAGTAACATTTGCACAAAAGAAATCCAAGTGACAAAAAAAAAATTGTTCAAATTATAGGAAAACAAAATATCTCCGAGGCGCAATTAACAAAAGAAAATATAAATTTAGATTTCTATGTTATCAAGTTTGCTTAATTTCCCTGTTGATCGGTTTTAAGTCATATAATAAGTTTGGATAAAACTCGCGAAACTTGACATGAAAGAATATTCCTCATGACAAGTTTGGAAAAAAGGCCATATAATATGGTGAGTTCTAAAATTTTGGAATGCATATATACGTTCAACTTGAAACTGCAAAAATCATGGAAATTTCAACTCATATATTACCCAAGCATATGGCAAGAGGATCTCATTTAAGTCATACTAGCCTAAATCGTAAGCTTTACACTTTTGGGAAATCATGTAACAAAGATTATGGTCGTATGATATTGATCAATGTATATATATACCAATCAGTCAATCAATCAGATCGTTTACTTGTTCTTGTGGAATTATATTGTTTTTTTCCTAGTCATTTGTAAGCACAAAGATGTTGAGCTCGAAAGAGAATTTTGCTGGTTATGTCATGCAATTTTTGAACTACGTGTATGACTTGGTACGACGGTTTCTTGGCATTTCAATACTAAGTCATGGATGTCCTGGTACCCATGCTCAAGATCCCTCTATGGAAATTGAGGTAATAATTTTGTTTGTTTGTTTGTTTTACTCTCGAGTTAGATCTATGGACAATTATTAGTAGATTGGATGTCCGAAACGTCGTGTTAAATGATCTCTTGTTTATTGTCATGTTTTTAGGAATCTTTCTATATGAGAGAATTGCCGTCGACCTCAATTTGTTTGAGTTCGAAGGAAGGCCAAGTAAGTCTGCAATAAGTGTCAATAACTCATCTATATTTGAAATTATGTATAAGGAACGGAATCATAATAACGTGGACGTGTATTGTAACAGAGGAAGTTGGATGAAGCTAGGGCGAGTGGAATGGCGGAAGGGTTCTTCGACATTATATCGTATATTGAGCCACAAAAAGAGCTCGCTTATTGTGGTATAGCTAGTCTTGTCACGGTTCTCAATACATTAAGGGTTGATCCAGGCGTACTTTGGAAGGGTAAATTGTTTATACCTCCACCAAAGATTTAAATTGGTATAATCTAAGCTGTGTTATCGCGGGATTAATTTTTAATGATCTTGTAATTCTAGGCCCTTTTCGTTGGTATGATGAGACAATGCTTATACAACAAGAAACCCTAAAAAGGGTGATGACCGAGGGACTAACACTTGAAGAGCTAGTTGCTTATGTGCCTACCGATAAGGTCAAGTGTGAGACACACTTTGGTTGTGACACTAGTTTGGACGAGTTTCGACAGCGGGTTCGGGACACTTGCTCGTCCTCTACAAGGTGGCTCATCTGCACCTACGGCAGGGCAATACTAGACCAGGTACGCACATATGTAAAACTTTCGCCAACACTTGAAAATGTATTAGATACAATCGAATATTAACGATGCTAATTTTCAGACAGGGGACGGACATTATTCACCCATCATAGCATATCACGAGTCAACAGACTCAATCCTAATCTTGGATGTGGCACGTTACAAGTACCCTCCTCATTGGGTGAGTTGTAGCCTAATGTGGGAGGCCATAAATACCAAGGACGAAGTTAGCCAAAAGTCGAGAGGGTTAGTAAATCTTACCTAAAAGACTAACTTTTTTTCTTATTCCTTGAAATTGTACTAATCGAACAAGTCTAACTTCATTATTTGTTACTATGTGCAGGTTCCTTCTAATTAGCCCTTTTATCGAAGAAAATAACTAGTACCTCTTATTGATTCTCAAGCTTGTACTTTTTACTTCAAGCCAAGAAATCGAAATTAGTCTTCTTCTTTTACTAGACAAAATAACTATTTCCACGCTTGTACTTTTTATTTCAAGCTAAATAATCAAATTAGAGAAATTTATTGATTCTACATATTTAGTAGAGAGTCTATACACTAGAGAGGGCAATGTAATTACTTTACATCAACTCATATAACGGTGGTTGGTGTCAAACACCCACTACACCAATTCTCTCGTAATCAAACAACCAACGGTCGAAATGAGTTATTCATTAGCGACTCATAATTCGATATGAGATGAGCCGAGATAAAGAAAACGCTTGACATGACATGACGTGGCGAAATATAGGATTACCAATCTTAGATCTTGACCATTGACAAATAGACGCAATCGAATTCAACAAAACATAAAGCACAAAAACAGGACGTAATAACGTAAGCAATGATGATCAAACTGAACTAAAACAACTCCCAACCCAAAGAAATCTCTGTTTTCCGGTTCACAAATACGACAGCGTATTACACACACTACATATTCTCCAAATTGTTTGGCGCCCTTTATTCCACGCCACGTCTCTCTCTTCTCTCTTCCTCCAGAATATTTAATTATTATTTGTTTATTTTATGGCCGGAGCGAGAAATACGCCGCCGCCGTCGTGGATTTCCGCCGCCGCTAACCGCGTTGATTTCGACGGCGCCGTCGATAAGTCCATGTCAATTTCGAATGAGGAGGAGAGAGATTCTCCGAAACCACCGCCTTTGTCGGATTTTAAATTGAGTTTGGCGGAGCGTTCTCTTTCCGCCGCCGGCGCCGCCGTCATCTCCGCCATCATCGTCAACCCTCTCGATGTCGCCAAGGTTCTTCCTTTTCATAATAATAATAATTATTATTATTCCAATCTTATTTATTTCCTTGATAATTTGTCATTTTTTAGGGTTTGTGCTCGCTGATTGCTTAAATTTATACTCTAAATTTGCCTTTTCATGTAACTTGTTGTAGAAGCTTGTGATTATTGTGTAAATGTATAATTATCTGTATATATGTGATTGTGTGATTTAGGAATTATGAGAAAGATGAGTTTTTTTAAAGATGATATATACTATCTTCAATTTAGAGCAGTTTAATGAATCGTAATGATTACGAACTTGGATCATGGGAAATTGCGAAACGACCTTAACAATTGAGCTAGCTGAACGTCGAATTTGGTTGTTAGGGAGTTAGGAGGTCGAGTAGTTGTTTCAGCTAGCAGTTTGGCACTATACTTCGATTATTTCGAGTTAATTCTCATGGTTGTGACTTGTGAGTATTAATCTTAAGAAATGAGCCAATGATGATCAGGGAGAAACATAATACTACCTCGAACGAAATTGTTCTGTATTCGGTTGCTTATTTTGTGTAATTCCGATTTGTGGGTGACCGGCTGTCCTTTGTTGTTGTTCAATGTCAGAAGTGTATCTTCTGTTGTGTATTGTGCTTCAAGTCAGTTGGCATTTCTTCTTAGCTGTAGTCGAATTGTGGAGTTTCTGTTCTTTCTTGGAGATATTATCTGTAGTGTGTTCATTTCGACTGAATGTGAATATGTACAACTTTAATCTGCAGACAAGATTGCAAGCGCAAGCTGCTGGCGGACTTTATCAAAACCAATGTCTGCCAACATGTTTTGACAGAGATACGGTAAATCTTCTTGGGGAGTTTCACATCTTTGTTGCTTTGTATACTCGCACAAAGAATGGTTTTTTTGCATCATTACTTAAAATTGAGTTCCTTAAGAAGATAAAAAGTGAAGTTACAGACGCAAGATGGGTCGTCTTGCCTAGAGATGATGAAGTAAATTTGTTAATGGCCGTGTAGATATTGTGGAATGATTGTTGTTAAAGGGGTACTGGTTGTTGCTAAGAACTGCATCTCTTCAGGAAGTGCAAATAGCTTCCTTTAATCCCTTGCTGCTATACTTTCAATGAGCTCATTAGGAACGTACTTCTGAAACCAGGAATCAAAACATTTGGGTTCCTATGTCCCAGTACCTCTTTTTTCTCTAAGATCCGCGGGTTCTAAATTTCCGATCCCTCATTCTTGTTAGTTTTTATTAAGCATCAGTGACGTTGTCTTCTCTTGCAACTTCTTAACAGATACACTATCTCAGAACTATTCACCAAAAGATATCTTTTTGTCCTTGCCAAATTTGTCTCCTCGAGATTTTTTTTTTCTTTTTTTTTTTTTTTATAATCATAATACACAATAGGAGAGCACTTATTGTTTCATTGCAAGACCCTCAGTATAACAATTGATCCTTAATTGAAAGTTTGAATTACTATGTTAATGTGAAATTATCTTTTCTTATGTGTTTGTTGTACTGTGTTTTGTGGACTCTTCAAAAAGCGAATTTTGTGGCTAATGCAGGATATACTGTTTTCTAGATGCTACCGGAGCTGAAGTCGACCCGGACACGCAATGGTGTAATTCTTGGTGAGAGTACAGTATGCGCTCCTGAATGCTCTCATTATAGAGGAACTTTTGATGTCTTCACCAAAATCATACGTCAGGTTAGAAACTTTTGGATTTTCTATAACTTGCATGCATGGTTTGGCACTTTGTCAAACAATTTCCATCATATTCCATCATTATCAATTTAGGATCTTATGTAAATTTGGGTGGCAACTCATCGGTCAAGTGAGTTTAGATAAATATGCTTGACTGAAAATTTGTAAAGTTGGGTAGTTTAGAAGGAGAACTGTAAACATTTGTTCCTTATAGTACAACCTGTAGTGAATAATAGGTTTCCGCTATGCCATGGCAGGTACTAATATGTCCTAGGTTTCCTTTGTTAATTTCTGTAACATTCCTTAGAATCCAGTGACGCTACTGAGTGATGTTGAAATTCAAACTTCGCTCATGCCTTATGACGAACTTTTGCATTCATTCTCTAATCAAAATGTGTATTCTTTTACCCTCTTCAAGATTCGGTTTTTCTCTGAATCTTGTTAATAATTACCGAGTAACAGGAATGGTTGTGCAGGAAGGAGTATCGAGATTATGGAGGGGTACTAATGCTAGTTTAGCGCTGGCCATTCCCACTGTAAGTGCCTTTTATCAGCAAATTTTGGAAGGCTTCGTGTTGAAGGAAATTATTTCTCAGTGCGAATGTTTTACAGGTGGGGATCTACTTACCTTGCTACGATATGTTGAGGGACTATTTGGAAGAGTTCTCAGAACAGCATGCATCAAGTTTGACTCCATATTCTCCATTAGTAGCTGGTTCTGCAGCTCGTACGCTGGCATGCATCAGTTGTTACCCTATAGAATTGGCACGGACACGTATGCAGGTATATTTTATCTTCTATATCCTGTCAGTGCTTAAAGTTTGCTCTGCAGTTGAAGACTATGTTGTTGGTATCCAAAATTATATTTTACTAGTTTGCATGCCCGAGTCACGCCCCCGGGCCATGTATTTATATTGTTTATATTCATTTTATAAGAAAATTATTGGTTTTATCTTTGTTCTAATAAATTGGCATAATGATTATTTTCCATAAATTAGCTAACATTATACTACTCTATTATAATTCATTACCATATATTTATATTGATTATACCCGTTTTATAAAAAAAAATGTTGTCTTATCTTTGTTGTAATAAATTAGCATAAGGATTATTTTCCATAAATTAGCTAATACTATACTATTTTATAATAATTTATTAACATATGCTAACCGATAATTGTATTTAATGCTATTTTTATGTTCTTTCCAATTAATGTATAATTATTTATTACCATATTCTAACCGATAATTGTATTTAATGCTATTTTTATGTTCTATCCAATTAATGTATGCCAAATGTCGTCCTAGGAAAGACTTGGTTTCAGGTTTTAATATATAGTATTAGATTAGATTTATGAAATTTGTTGGTTGCTTTATACTCCTATGACGTGTTCCTATTTTATCACTAAGTTGGCCTCTAGGCAATTGTCTAGTTAGCGTTTATAGACAGTCAAGAGGCCAGATTAATACATTATTTGGGTCATTAAGTGACCTCTGGCGTTGGAACCTACCACTTGGCGCTCTTGTTTGAACTGTTGTTGACTGTTTGCATCATCGAAGTGCAAATTTTATTGCCCCTTATGCAATCTTGTTAACTTGTTCTTGTCAATTGGCAGGCATTTAAGGAAATCCAGGCTGGTGTCAAGCCTCCAGGAGTATGGAAAACGCTGCTAGGGGCTGTGTCACCTGTCCGGAGTGCAAATCATTTTCAAAACTGTAAGTTTAGTCAATATTTGACACATTTGTTTTTGGAACACAGGAATATTCATTTTTGTGTTACAGTGCAGAACTACCGTGTCTGGTGGACTGGTATTGGAGCTCAACTTATTCGCGATGTCCCGTTCTCCGCTATTTGCTGGGGGATGCTGGAACCTGTAAGATTCATTTGTGCTTTTTTTGTTTTTTTTTTGTCTGCCAGATAATCACATTTATTTGTTGTTTACCTCAAGCATATTAATGTTGACTTCACTTTATCCAAATGATGCAGATTCGAAGAAAAATTATCAGTCTGACTGGCGATGAGGTGAATGCAACCAACATTTTAGGTGCAAATTTTACTGCTGGCTTTGTCGCAGGCAGTGTTGCTGCTGGTGCTACTTGTCCACTAGATGTTGCAAGAACACGGAGGCAAATAGAGGTTGTCAACCTCATAACTCTGTCAAAATATATTCTTGATAAGCTACTTTGTTGTTTATTGATGTTGATAGATGTTACTTTTGTGTGTAACAGAAAGATCCTGCTAGACAGATGAGAATGACGACTAGAAAAACATTGATGGAGATATGGAGGTATGTTCTGTCCGCACATCTAAGATGTTGTGATTGTTGAAATTTAAGGTGTATCTCAAACTGAAGCATGAGAGATATTGATATTCTTTGCTTCACTTAGCAATGTAACCTTCTGTAAATTTCTTCAACAAAAAGTCTTTTCTCAAACTTAGCAGGCAGGATACCCACCAGTATACAGAGAGCTAAGTGTCATGTGCTTTATTTCGGCAAATACACTGGGCCTGAATGTTTGCTATTAATGCCAGGGATGGAGGCTGGAAGGGGCTATTCATGGGAGTCAGTCCTCGAATTGCCCGTGCTGGGCCATCAGTTGGGATTGTGGTCTCGTCTTATGAGGTGGTCAAATATGCTTTGTATCATCGACACCTGAATAGCTGAGTGGCTTGGAAATTCTTTGGATCTCTTGACTTTTTGGTTTATGGCACGAGGCCTTCCTGAAATCAGCTTTTCGGCACTGATCTCTGCAAAGGAAGGTCAACCGAGATCAATTGGGCAACTGACTGTTTGAAAGCCATTCACTTTGGAGCCGAGTAGAGCTGCCGCTAAACCAAAATAAAGTGGCTTGTCAAACGAAATTTGAAAAATGGCGACTTCAGATGACGTTTCACGCTAAATAACCCCATTTGCGGCTAAATTTTTTTGTTGTCAAAGAAAAACTAGAAAAGTGCAATTGTTGTATAAACAAGATCCGTTGTGAAAATAAAGTTCATCTTTCAGTCTAATTTTCTTTTTTTACTGTACTGGTAAACGAAAGCCATACATTTTTTTTTTCTTTCTGGCACACATTATATAGTGATAAGTGTGCACTGTGCAGGCTACGTTGTGTTTGCAGTGATGAAAGTTACTATGAGACCGCATACTGGTGATGGTGATGCACTACGGGTCAAGGTCTCAAAACTTCAAGTGTGCCCGTCTTGTTCACCGGCAAAACTCAGGACTTTTTTAAGTGGTCATTAGAGATTCGCTAATTTCATCTATTTCATCATAAACATGTGCCAAAGCAGACTCCAAACTCACAAATGTACACACCATAATCAACACTAAACTCAAAGGCGGTAGCCAAAGTGGTCACAGTTTGTACTCACGTAACTAACTCTGTACATACTTCAATAGAGGTTAAACTACTCCCATAAGATGAAGACTAAACTCAAGCCCGAAAGCACACAAGGCAGAATTGCTCATCACACGGGCAAGTTCGGGTCTACCATTCCAGCAGCGTTTCCTTCCCCAGTCATAAGGTGGTCAGGATCCTGAAGAAACGTAAGACTTGTCAGTAGATCAAAGATGGGGAAATGGTTGGAAACCGGATTAGATAGGAAGTGAATATCATGATACCTCCATTCCCCATTTGATGTAATCTGGTGATTCACAAGCTTTGTATTCATCCACCAGTGTCTCAATTATGTCCCTTGCCTCGTCAAGTTCCGATAAATCATTGTCCTGCCCATATTCCATATGTACAGAGATTAGACCAAAACATTACAAGAATCACATACCAATGATCACAAATTAATAATTCAGTTAACAAGTACAGTTACATATTACAGTAGCCAAATAGACAAACAAGATCACAGTCAAATGGAAAAGGTTTATGATGACTTACTGCAAACATTGGAAACTTTCGGTAATTGTCCAGGAAAGCTTGTTTCTTTCTCAGTTTGTCATATTGACCCAGGCACTTGCTAAATAGATGCCGAATGCTAGTGTGACTTGCCAACATGAGACCGCTAACCTGGCAAGTAAAAATTCTATGATCAGTTGAAGAAAGGAAAGATACAAGACTTCCAAAGTACGATACCAAATCAAAACCAGAATGAATAAAATAGAGCTGTGGAAACATGGATGAAGGAGAACTGTATGTTTACCCGATGAGCTGTCTGGACATACGGTGATTTCCTAGATAGAGCAACCTGGAAAATGAGAATGTTGGCGGATAACCAGTAAGAAGATGAAAACGACATGAATAGAGTCAAAATACGAATGCATTGGTATATTTCATGTATTCATCTTTAAAAAAGACCTGGATGCTAGCAGGGCCCCACTCAATGAAATTGACTAGCTTTCTTTCACGGATTCGCTGCAAACTTTCATGAACCTGGTCATCAAAAATTGGAACATATTAAAGAAGAGAAAGATGTAGCCAAGTACGTTATTCAGTTAAGCACCTACTGAGCAAAAGACAATGTACTAGTCTACAGTACAGTATCTATTATCTCACAATCTGTGTGCATATTCAATTAAAGCACAAAAGATCAGCAGAAGCCAATGTATAGTACATCGTACAATATCTACTATCTGATCATTTGTGCACATATGCACAAGGCAAATCAGGTGTTGGTGTCTGTAAGCCACTTAGATTCTCCGTTTACAAGTCCATAGAGGCACAATGAACCCTAATCAGGACAATCACAATTAAAGCTGACACAGAGCAACTAGAATGCAAGATCCTATTATCACCTGGGTTGGGTCCACTTCTCCTTGGATAATGTTTAAGATCGATATGTACTTTGCCTGACTAGCTTCCTTGGTTCGAGCATAGGAAGAAACCATAATGTTCTTGGTCTGCAGGACAAATAACAGTCAGGAGCAAGCATTATGTATGGATAAGAGAGCTTAGGACACATTTAAAGCAAAAAAAACATGCCTGAAGAAGTCTTCTCATCACATCGAGTACAGTTGTTTTGCGAATAACATTAGCCTGCAATAGATTATAAGACATAATAAGCAAACAGCACACTTTTCAAAACCATCTTAAAACAGGGCGATTTAGTCAAGAGCCAAACTAGAAAGATGGGCAAAGTATACAGTATAGAGTCGATGATAAAACCTCCACCATCAAACGGCATGCAATATCTATTCCTCAGTCTAACCCTTAAAAAATTTAAAGCTTCTGAATTTGATCAAAGCTCCTGTGTTACTAGAAATTACCTGCCGCTCTACTGTCAGTGGTGTATAACCAGTCATTAGAAAATGACATCTTGGTGTAGGAATCAAAGAAGCAAGAAGACCAACTAAATCATTGTTCATATATCCAGGATACCGCAATGTGGTCGTACTGGCTGACATTACAGTAGAGACGAGCGAATTTGTTTCAGCAAAAGTAGGATTAGATAGATGGAGCCGTTCAACAGCAATCCTGTTTAGTGCAGTATTGTCAAGAACAACAACACAGTCCGCATTCAAAGTTAGCCGTTTTAGTGTCAGAAGAGAGTTGTATGGTTGCACCACGACATCACTGATTTCCATTTGATTCGGGAACACACTGTAAGTCTGTATCAGCTTTTTGCTATAGCGATCATTCAGGGTTTCCAGGAGATATGAACCCATACCTGGAAAAGTTGAAGTATGAGAATGCCAAACATTGAAGACATATATTTGATTTTTAGTAAAACATCTCAGTCCAAATCCATAGCATAAACGCTGATTTACATCTAACCAAACTTCATCTAAGGCATATGAATGCATGATATAAAGATACACAGGCGTACTGGTAGTGTTCAATAATCTTCACTATACACGGTACATGCCCCATAGAAACTCGAAAACTTGTTTTCCATATCCATATTTACATCCAATGTCAAGTAAAGACCACGGACTAATGACTAATAGACATTTTTCAGAACTGACCTGACCCGGTTCCTCCAGCAATCGAATGGCACAGAACAAAACCTTCGAGGCTATCACTTCCATCTGCTTCTCTATCAATCATGTCCATGATATCCTCTTCGACATCCTTTCCCTAATCGTACAAGACCAACTTTATTTGATTAGAGACAAAACAGAATAACAACTCAAAGACTAATACAACAGTGCAAAATTACAAGGAAAGACGTCGTTAATGTTCAGCCAGAAAGTCAAATATGGAGTATTATAAACCCTCTCAAAAGACAGCAATTCATCCTGTTGAACTCATAAATTCATTCGATACACGAAGCACAATGTATAACAAAAACAGCTCCTAGCTATCCGTGGCACATGATAATCAAAATTCAACAAAACCCGTAACTTCAAATAAGAAAAACACCTGATGATATCCACTGGCCCAATTGTTACCAGCACCTCCACCATGATCAGACAAGAAAACATTCTCATGATTGTATAGGTTTCGATATTCACTGTTTTGTATCGTATTAATCACTCTAGGTTCCAAATCAATAAGCAAAGCCCGCGGAATGTAGTGCTGATCATCAGCTTGGTAGAAAAACACATCCTTTCTGTCACCTCCCTGCAAATACAACATTTAAACAGCTCAAAATTCGCAATTACTTCGACAACAACAACAACATTACCCCAGTGTCTAAAACGCTCCCGCCTTTCATAAAGCCGCAAACTTTGAATCATTAAACCGATTTCGACACCAACCCATATCATATTTCTTCCAGAATTTAACATATACACTAATTTCAAGCAAAATTAGCGGGGTAACAATTCATAAAAACCGCCATTTTTACAACCCTAATCAAACCCAAAATTAAAACTAAACAAAACCCAGATCAATATACAGTCCAAACCCTAAATTACCAACCTTAAACATTCAATCATAGTTAAAAAAAACTAGGAAACTTCTCACAGAAGGAACAAAATTGGGGAGGAGAGAGAAAAAGGGGGGGGGGAAACCTGAGTAGCGAAATCTTCGAGAATGCCATCTTTGCTGATGCCGTGTTCGAGACAAAGCTGTTTCCAGAACTCCATTCCGATCTGATTCCCGCATTGTCCTACTTGCAGTGTTATGATTTCCCTCGGCATTTTTTTGGGGGTTCTTCGGAAAAATAAAATTGATTTCTAGGGTTTTTGGTTTTTTGGGGGTTTTTGAAATGTACGAGTTTCTCACTCTAGTGGGAGTAGTAGTGTAGAAGTGTGTGCTTTACTCTTTTTATTAGTGTCTCTCTGGCGCGGAGGGGCTTTTGAAAAGAGAGGGAAAAGTCATGATTACGATTTTGTGGGAGTGGGAGAGGATAGTGAGTTTTACACAAAAATGCAAGTTCACTAGTGTAATCGGAAAATGCATTTCTTTAAGATTGGAAAATTCGTGGTTTCGGTGAGGGGAAATGATGAGGTTTGTTTGTATCTCCGCGAATTAAATCATTTCGGAAAAAATCAAATCATATATCTTACATACTGGAGTTTGAAATAAACCGATATCATGTTATTTTACATACTGGGCATAAGCTTGCTCTCCCCGTCCCCCCCCCTCCCCCTTCAAAAAGCTTGCTCTGGCTCGTCTTACATCTTATTGGAGTTGTTACTTGTGAGTGGCTTTTGACATGTATGGAGTATTTGAGTCGAGCCAAAAACATTGCGTGTTTTCAAAAGAAACTAATTTAAGCATCAATGTTGTAGTGCAAACAAGTACTCCGTAGTATGATTGTTACGGATAACATTGTTGTTTCAATAGATATGATATGATATTGTCATGATGAATACACATTCCTTGTGCTTTGTTTATTGACTCAAAGCTTTCTCATTGATTTCTCGCAATCATATCTATGCGAGTGCCTCGTGCCCTTAGCTTGTATTGTATATAACCTTATCATTTGCCCGATTACATACGTATGTATAGTATATTAGTTTGCAAAATCTCGACCAATAAGTGACACACGTAAGTCGACATTTAACCAATAAGTGACACACGTAAGTCGACATTTAGAGTTACGAGATCGTCTCAACAATAGCGTACCACTAAGCCAAATGTACACTTGAAGAACTTGAATATACAGAGACGCAAGAACTCCTCACCAATTCTATACATCCAGCGATTTACATATATAAACTCTTACCAAAATTTTTACATGGTTATATCAACTCTTCATACAGTCATATCCTACCTCAAAGATAGTGTAAAGTCTCAAGGGCCAAAACCTCAATTGAAACTCAAATGTTACTCCTAGTTCCATCCTCCAAACCCCGAAGATTTAACCTTTAAGCTCATCATACTACTATACACTGCAAGGATGTGTTAGGGAATCGCCATGACATATCAATCTCGGTGTAGATACAATCACAAATTCACAACTTATATAAGGAACACTACCGACATGTATGTAACATGTGAACAAAGCGTCAAAGCTAATACACGTACGAGATACAATATGTACAACTGTACAAGGTCATAGTTTACCACCAAAGTTTGAGATCATGATCACATTTTCCGGCCATGCCTGAAAAATCAAGACCATATTAAATTTAGGGACCAAACAAAATAAGCAAATAACACACCCTAATCACAAGGGACAATTATAGCAAAGATACCCAAAATTAAAAAGATCATGTCTTGCAAAAATGTACCTAGAATCTAAGATCTTTGGTTGTAATCTAGTTGATCCTCGTCTGTCCGAGATTGTAAGCTCATGAATCTCTCGTTTTCGGGTTCCTCGAATTTTCGAAACAGAGGACTTGATCAAACCCTCCTCCTTGACATTATTGAGCTTCTCCATGTCCTCAGATTCAGAGAGATCTTGATTTGATAGAGTCAATGAAGCAATCATCATGATCATGTTCAGCTCCAAAAACGACGTCGCTGCATCCGCGATTCTTCCATTATGATTCCCATCCTCTTTCTCAACTACTTCTTCATCTTCATGATCACCACCATTGTACACTTCCTTTTGTTCTTCCATAAATTTTTGGCCTTAACCCTTTATTTTAAAATATAAATTTAGCATGAGAATATTGAAATTGTTAAGAAAAACAATTTTCTCCGTTTATTAGGTTTTTAACTTTTGAATCCCTCTCACGTATTCAAACTAAACGTAATAAAAATCGATTTATATATCATCGATGATCAAAACTATGAACTATGAATTATGTACAAAGGGTCAACTTTTATATCCGGTGGCTCACTATCGTCGTCCTCGATAAAATCAATAATATTATTATGTTACATGTATGAAAAATGAACCTTAACTTTAACAAATTTTGCAAACTACCAAATTTTAACGATCAAGATATGAACTACGGGCTAACAAAAAATAAAAAGAAAAATAATAGATGCGTACCTTTAATTAAGTGGAGTAGAAAGCAAATGAAGATAGCAGAAGATCGATCAACCAAAGAAGAAAAGAGTGTGATATATAATATCTTTTAATCTATATATGATGATCAATATCTTATGGTCTTATGGAAAAATGAAAAAAAAGTTTAAGATAAAAAAACAAACAATTTCTGATTCTCTTTTATTTAGAATATACCAAAAGGGTAAAAAGAAAGTAAAGAAAAAAAAGAAGTCAAGAAGTAGAAGTAAATAGAATGATGAAAAATGGGGGAAAATGGTGGAAATAGTAAACATGTTCGGTGGTTGGTGTTGAGTGTTGACTTCATCATGCAACGTCGATGAAAGTTTTGCGAGTGTTTGCGTGACATTTGTACCAAGTAGGGTGCATAATTACCCTAATTAACCACCTCTAAATTGGACTCCTTATCATGTGCGTATGAATGAAGTTTGTATATACGAAATTGGGATTTAAGAATTTACTAGTTTGCATGCCCGTGCCACGCCCGGGCTATATATTTATATTGTGTATATGCCTTATCTTTGTTCTAATAAATTACCATAATGATTAATTTCCATAAATTAGCTAATAATATACCATATTCTAACCGATAATTGTATTTAATGCTATTTTTATGTTCTATCCAATTAATGTATGATTATTTATTACCATATATTAACCGATAATTGTATTTTAATACTATTTTTATGTTCTATCCAATTAATGTATGCCAAGTGTCGTCGTAGGAAAGACTTGGTTTCAGGTTTTAATATATAGTATTAGATATACATACGGTCTATTCAGTTGAGTTGATCGATATGAGATTAACAGTTTTATTCGAGGTTTTGAGAAATCTGAGAGTACAATAAAGTTAGAATTCCGAGTGACAGAGGTTTATTGACCAAAGTAGTTGTACCTGACTCGAATCTAGATAAACCGGAACATAAAACTGAATAAAAAAAACTCTCGTAAACCTTATCAAATAACAACGTGAATTTCTTAAGGTGAGACTTTGCCCTCATAATGTATCACCGATGCACCATCTTCTTCAACGATATGACGTTTACACCTCATTATTCTAACGTATACTTTAAAAGCGAGGTTGATAGAACGTGGAATCTGTTTCAAAAACTTAGCTCCAAATAAATGAAACTTGGACCAAGACCGACCGGACAATTTGAATAGAACAGGTGTGACACTGCCCATAATCATGGGTCCTATTTCTCCTATAATTGTGTGGATGTTATCATATCAGCATCACACTTTCAGGCTGCCACTTTTTTAAACTACATTATTTTCCGAACAAGTTTTTTGTAAGACCGTCTTAACTTATCATCGTGGAGCGCGATCTAAACTAAAACTAAAAGTTCCTATTATTTGATATTTCATTTATACGCGAGTGATCTCGCACGAGTACAAATCGTGAGACACTCTCATACGAGAACTATTATCGATTCCTGTGCGAGTGCGACCATCCATATCAACAGTTCCAAAGAATAATCAGCGACACAAGCAGTGGTACAGTAGCAAGCAGTCGTTTTTTATATTTTATTAATTTATTTTGCAAAGTTGAGTTCTAATTTTTGTGGCCGAAATAACTCGGTGGTGGACTGAGAATCTCGATATGTATTGCCAACCCCCCTTGATAAACAATCGTAATCACAAATATAACAATAAATTAATAATTAAAAGGGTATTTTTTTTTAATTTATTGTAGCATAATCTCTTCAACATCTGCCAACAAATAAAAAGATGGGATTTTTTTTGCAAATGAAGTGAAAATCTGAATTACCCAGTTGCCCATTTGTCAAATTTTAGTCAAATTGTTAAAGATTAGAAGGTAAAGATACTTACTTTCTTCATTTTTTACTGTTTTATATGATTTTGGCACAGTTTCTTGTGTTTATGAGGTGGATAATGTGTAATTTGGTGATCAGGTTAATGTTATTATCTTTTTTTTTTGTAGTAGTTTTTGTGGGTTAATTGTGATATTGGGGTTGAATTAGTGACTGATGATGATTCTTAATCAGTGATTACTGCATTTGATTGTTAGTTATCTGAAGTTGTGATTATGTGATCTGAATATGAGTGTTTGAGAAGCATTTTGTCAAGAAAAGATGCACATTTTGATGTTTAATTGAAGTTTATGATTATTGTTGGTGTATTTGGGAGTTGAGAAGGAAATTTTGTTAGGAATATGTGATGGGGAAAAACTTAGGTAATTGTATGCTTTCAATAATGTTTTAATGGTATGTTGGTGGGTGATGATGAAGTATTAGAATTGTCAATGTCCCTTGTAGTTAGGTCTTATCAGTTATTGCCCGTGTCCGATTAGGCATAGGCCTGCCAAACGGGGCGATTTTTAGCCATAACGATACTTATCCATCACAAATGAAGTTGTACCATCTTAGGAGGGAAATGATTATGGGATAAGGAGGATCAGAGTGACTTATTCTGTAGAGTGGGGGTTGAGGAAGGTGGAGTTATGAAAAGGGAGGGCATTCCTGCAGATGTGTTGTTTGACGACAATTAATCTTGTAAAGGAGAAGTTTTACTAGGAATGGGGTTTTAGGTGTCGAAAGGCTCTATACCTTTGGGTGATACCTAATCTCGTTTCCTGATGTTAGGAGTGGACTAACACCTAGTAATTTGTGTTTGGACTTTGGAGGTGAGAGGTACTTAGCATATAAATTGTTGGTCTGGATGTAGAATCGCCAACTTTTGTGATTTATCGTGTGGGATGGTGTCACTTTGAAGCTGCAATAAATCCTTAGATCAAAACTCTTCTTCCTCATCTCCACTGCTAAAAAATGAAACAAAAACAAGAAGTACGTTAATCTTGCTCATACTGCTGTTACCTCATTGGTCTTCAGACAGTTTCGTCAAATTTATTATTAGAATTCTTATTTAGTCTCTTTTTTTTTTGGTATTCAACTATTGACCATAATGTATTCATTTTCCACATAATGCTCTTTTGTCTTGACAGAACTTTGATGACTTTGATGTACTAACCGGTTTTTTTTAATAGCAAAAACTTGTACTAAAGAGATGAATATGGATGGTTCCGACTTGCCATTGAAGCGGGAGGGTAACCCAGCGTTTGCTACACCAGATGATTACCAGTCAATGGTATGTCAATTACGGGGGACGTCGGGGCGTATCTGTATAGATGCCGTAGGGAGCTGTAGCTTAGACCAGTGTGGAGAATCAATATCTGGGTTGGAGCCACCATCCGGTAGTCCTCACTTAAACGAAGAATTGCATGTTGCAAAATACAAGGATCCTGTTTTGGATGCGGCAGATTTTCCAAATAACCAAGCTATCCAGCACTCGAGGAGGGGCTTGTGGCCACACTTGTACCAGGTGGCAGGTGGGCGTAAGCTCAAGGGCGGTCTTCAAGATCCACTTGTAAGAGCAAAGGATAAGCTCATGGACAGCGTCAGAGAGACTTCCAGAAAGGAGGACGTCAATACATGGAATCTTCGGCATTTGAAGACGAAGCACGTGGACGAAACAGGACGAGCATGCATTGGTATGGATAGCAAGCATACCAATTTTGAGAGTGCATTGCTTCCTAAGGATGCAAGGTTGAAGATTCTATCCACGTCAAGCTTTTCTCAGTTTTTTGGGAAGAAAACCCCAAAGGGCAAAGGGGTCATGAATGGACATTTGGAGGACAAAACTCAACTTGACAGTAATGGTTCTTTGAAGCTTGATGGGAGATTGTCTTCCGCTTTAGGCATGGCTTCTGATGTCCAAGTGGAGCGTTTGCAACATTGCAGTAGTGGTATTGCGTTGGATCTTAATTGTACTGGAGTTAATTTGAGAGATTGGTTGAAACCTGGGAGTCTCACGAAGAAGAAGGTTGACTGCCTTAAACTTTTCTGCCAAATTGTGGATCTGGTTAGTTTAGCTCACACTCAAGGAGTTGTTCTGCATCACTTGCGCCCATCATACTTTATGCTAACACCATCAAATAAGTTAAAGTATATTGGGACATCATCCCGAACAGATGTTGATGTTCCCATGTCTATGACTCATCGTAAGAAAAGGCCACCAGAAGAAGATATCGGAGCTTTATGTCCTAACGTAAAGCACCCAAGACTCATCTCAGATGTAAAGTTTCAGAACCATCTATCTGAAGACGCCTTTCTTGTTGAGTCTAAGACAGCTACACATCAAGACACTCATTATGATACAGGATGCTCATCTAGCTCTGATAACACTGAGCACAGGGTTTTGAGTATGGCCAGCTGTCAAGTTACAAGTCTGGAGAAGTCTCTCCCGGCAGATCCTCGTCTTGAATCAAAGTGGTATGCTTGTCCAGAGGACCTTGATGGGAATAATTGCAAACTTTCGTCCAATATTTATTGTCTTGGGGTGCTGCTTTTTGAGGTGAGCAAACATTTTGATATTGTGCTACTCTTGCACATTTTGAGATGTCTGCAGATTTAGATTTGTATTTTTACTCTAATGATTTTACTGAAATGATTAGGAGCCTTGAGAGGGTCACTTTCAAGATCCCCTAGTGACCCCTGTGGTTTAGTTACACCTTTATTGGTGACACCTCAATCAGTATATATTAAACCCTTTTATTAATCAATGAAAGGAGAGAAATATAGCTTCTTGTCTTCTGCTTGGACTGTTCCTCTTCTATCTTCGTAAGGCGAAAAATTCTTTTGGGTACAGAGACTCAGGGCTTCATATAGATGTCATGATCATGACAATTTCAGAATCATGGTATCTTTCAGGGCCTAATTAAAGTAAATTGGAGTGGGAAAACAGTAAAACCTCCATTACCCTCTCTACTTTTGGTGTCCGTCCACACCCGTAACACTTTATTTAGATACACAAATTGGAGGGAAGGGAAGGGGAAGGAGAGAGAGGAAAGGGAACGGTAGGGTAGGGGAGGGGAAAGAAGGAACGATGTTCCATTTTCCCTCACTCTTTCCGACGATAGAGAGTTATTAAGAAATGAGGGAAAGTAGATACCTCCGCTTCACTCCTTTCCTTAACTTTCTAACCCCCAAACAAAGGGAGTTTACTTCCGTTCCTTCCCCACCTCTCCCTGTTTCCTTCCACCAAATCTACCTATTCAACCAAGTCAACTGAGAAAGTAGAAAGAAAATATTAGAGATTTCTCCAGGTACTACGTATGCTCGTTTATATCTGAACCTCCTGGTACAAGCCTTCTAGTGCAATTGTGATCTTCGTGGTTGCGTTCTATGCCTTGACAACACTTTCATTAAACAGCTTTTTAAATTTTGGAATTCCTACTGAATTTCGTTCACTTCAACAGCTGATTTGCTCATCTGATTCACTGGAGGCTCATTCTGCTGCAATGTTTGACATGCATCATCGGATACTACCACCATGTGTTTTGTCGGAAAGCCCAAAAGAAGCTGGGTTCTGTCTATGGCTAATCCATCCTGATCCATCGTCACGTCCAACTATAAGGTAGGTTAACACGGGCCATTCCTATACCGCTTTTCGACAAATTAAGTTTTGAGATTCAAATAGCAGAATTGTGCCTCCTCAGGATACAATATTACCAGGCTTGTGTTAGGCATATGAACCTACATTTTTTTAGAACTTATTTACTAGTGAGATGCTTTCAGTTCTTCTTCTTCTTCAAATGTTGACAGAAAATGTTTTGAGGGCTTAGGCATTTGTTCGATGAATACAGTCCCTGGCATATTATGTTTTTTTTTTTCCTTTAATCCCTCCCAAGGCCTTTGAGTTGGGAAATTATAATAATCCGAAATATACTATTTTACAGGGAAATTCTGCTCTCTGGTTTCTTCCAAGAAACCCAAGATCTGCAACCAAATGATGACTTGGCAGTGTGTGGCAATGACAATGAGATGGGTGAGTCTGAGCTTCTACAAGATTTTCTAGTTTCGGTGAAAGAGAAAAAGCAGAGTCATGCAATGAAGTTAATTGAAAACATCAGTTGCATAGAGGCTGACATAAAAGGATTAAAGGCAGAAACTCTGTCAACTGCATCTCAAGTTCATGCAAGGAGGGATAATAGTCTTCAAGGTTTCGTAACGAGAGTTGCTAGATCGGGTAGGAGTCAGGCTAGGTTAATATCTGATATGTCTCATCTTGAAAAAGCGTACTTTTCAATGAGATCCCAAACTACAGTATCTGTTGGCCGGGTTGATAAGGACTTGCTGAAAAACAGAGAAAGCTCACCTCAAGTGCAAAGACAGACCGAGATGGTGAACATGAAACAAAAGTCTGCGAGTGGGTTGGATGTTTTCTTTGAAGGCCTGTGCAAATTTACTAAAGTTAGTAAATTTGAGTTGCGTGGAACTCTGAGGAATGGTGATCTCCTGAACTCTGCTAATGTCATATGCTCCCTGAGTTTTGATCGTGATGAAGAATACATTGCTGTTGCTGGAGCGTCGAAAACAATCAAGATATTTGAATTTGGGGCCCTTGTAAATGACACTATAAATATCCACTATCCTGTGATTGAGATGGGGAATAAATCCAAGTTTAGCTGTGTTTCTTGGAACAGCTATATCAAGAACTATTTGGCTTCAACTGATTATGATGGTGTCGTTCAGGTTGGTATCTTTCAAGTGCCTTCTCTAGGGTATTTACAAAATGTTTTACCAGCAAGCTTTTTTTTTTTTTTTGACAAATCAGAACTTGAAATTGTTTTTTTTTTTTGGCCGGAGGGTGGGGGGGGGGGGGTAATACTATGCTACCTGTGGCTGAAAAGATCCAACAAAAGAATTGTTAAGGTTTTATAACTCCAATGTGAGGGTTTATTCAAGTCCAAGATACCTGCAACTCATTTCAATTTTTTTAGATAGTAAGTATCGTTGCTTTAGGGAACCAAGAAGAGTGGAAGGAATGAGGATAAGGCAGAGCTTACTACAAACTGTCCCATAAAAGTTGTAAATTCGTGACAAAGGTTTCCCTGAAATCTCCGAATTCCGTCCATGAAAGAGTATTTATTGAAGGCATTTTTGCCTAAGTCTCTTGACTTAGCAATTACCCATAGCCCTTGCCATATTTGGGGAAGGTCAAGACTCAACAACATCTTTACCCCAGCGCCTTAAAGGCTCCCGCCATAAGGCTGGGTAAGGAGGGGTCAGATGCACGCAAGCTTTACCCCTTGAAACATAGAGAGGCTGTGCACGAATGACCCAAAATGAAAATTGCTTCGAGAATCCCACCGAAGAGGCATCCAAAATGAAAAAGGTCAAGACTCAAGAGTCCCTTTTTTTACCATCAGAAGAGGGAGAGGTAGGGGGAGGAGGCTGTCTTCTGTTATTTGTTTGCTGAACACATAATATCGCGGATTTCCTCGACGTAAAAGGCATCCTTTTTTTCTCCCTTCTATGTCTTCACATTTTCAGTTACAACCTTCCTAGACCTATTATAATGATAATCAGATTGCAGTAGAGGGCTTTGTCTGCCTAATGCCTGTTAAGATCACTGTGGTTCATGAGGTCCTTATTTGTTTTGTATTGTTCCTCTTGCTGTGTCCAATCTATACTGTAATGACAGCTTTGTCTGCCTAATGCCTGTTAATATCACTGTTGGATATCACTCTTTGTAAATAACAGATAAGTATGTTTTATTTGAGATGATGTGCAGGTGTGGGATGCAAGCACTGGTCTGGGATTTTCTCAGCATCTAGAACACCAGAAGAGGGCTTGGTCAGTTGACTTCTCTCGAGTGGACCCAACAAAATTTGCCACTGGGAGTGATGATTGTTCTGTGAAACTCTGGTGCACTAATGAGGTATTACGACTTTTCTCTTCCCCGTCTACGTAAAATTCATGCTTTTGGATAGAGTGGAAATAAAATGATACATTTGTCATTTTTGAATCATGATAATGAATAAGTATTGATCGTAACTATTCGTGCAGAAAAAGTCAACTTCTACAATCTGGAGTCCTGCCAATGTCTGCTCCGTACAGTTTTCTCCTTATTCTTCTCATCTTTTGGCATTTGGGTCAGCTGATCACAAGATATATGGCTATGATCTCCGGTACACAAGAATCCCTTGGTGCACATTAGCTGGCCACGAAAAGACCGTCAGCTATGTGAAATTTGTAGATTCGGAAACGCTTGTTTCTGCTTCTACTGATAATACTTTAAAGATTTGGGATCTTGGTAAAACAAACCTGTCTGGGATATCTGCAGATGCTTGTCACCTAACCTTAACTGGCCATGCGAATAAGAAGGTTTCTTTGCAAATCTTTCTCTAATCATTTTGGGTTGACTATGTCACTTCTATGATCACTCAGTTGTTTACTTCTTCTGTGCTCAGCATTTTGTCGGCTTGTCTGCTCAGGATGGATACATAGCATGTGGTTCGGAAAGCAATGAGGTATTCTAGTCTTGGGTATCTGATATTTGCGTAACTTACTATACACTGTAACTTTCTTTGTCATCTATGATTTCTATGTGGATTTGTATAAGCCCATAAGGTGTGGTAGTCTGCTTCACGTGGTAACAATATGCAGTGGCAATCTTAGCTTGGTTTGTGACTAAGAGTCACAATAAGAGATCTCCTCCTCTTGGTTTGTGGACCATGCTCCAGTAGAAGAATAATCCATATGTGTTTCTTGTATGGAGAGGGTAGCTCCTAGCTACTCTTGCATATTATTTACTTGTTAGAAAATGCTCTTTGTAACCTGGCAGCTAAATAGTTAAAACTGTTGTTGCTTTCAGGTTTATACTTATTACAAATCCATGCCAATGCCCGTCACCTCTTACAAATTTAGTCCCGTTGGTCCAGCCTCTCAGCATGATGTTGGAGATGACAGTGGTCTGTTTGTTTCAAGTGTCTGTTGGAGAAGCAAGTCAAACATGGTTCTTGCAGCTAATTCTGGTGGTAGCATAAGATTGTTGGAAATGGTTTAACTTAACCACAATAAGAGAACTGGCTCTGTAATCAGTGATGATGTATTAGAAGGCTCAAGAGTATCATTCGTTCTTGGCATCTTCAGTACGCAGGTGACTGGTGAACAAAGAATGCGTTTTGAAGAGAGAATCAGAGCAGGAGATTTGAATATTTGAGTAATTTTTGTATGGGGCGCCTCAGAGAGATGAGCTGGCAGTGGGTCGTGTGCTAGAATTTGTGTGATCTGTGACACAGGTTGCTGTAGCATGCTTTGAGTTGCTAGTCATGTCTCAATTACCAAGTTGTGTACAGCACTAGCTCTGCCAAGGCTGTAGTAATCCTTCTATATTCAGGACAGATGGTTATGGCTCTTCTGGGTATTTGGCGTGAAAGGTTCATGTCACTGACATTTTGCAATCTGCAAGTCGTCTTAACACGAAATTTGATATTTCCATTCACGACACTGCATGGTAGTGAGTTCTTTCTTAAAAAGTTTTTTTTTTCCCGGCTGTTGTTGTATTGCACTCGTGTTCTGCGCGTGATATAAGGATCAGTGGGGAGATGGAGCCAGAGTGTTAAGAAGAATAGAATCTTCATATGCCCCAAAAGTGCCATGCCATGTGTTTCTTGGAAAAAATCCATCTTCATAAGGGACCATTTGAGCTGCAGATCGTAATGCTCCTAGAAAGATTGAGCGTCCACTTCAGGGCATATCATAAGTTTATAACAGAGAGCTAGTTGATGGATTTTGTACAAGCTCTATCTGAAAGAACTCGAAGAAGGGTAATGTGCTACCCAAAGCTCAGCTTGTTCATTCACTGTTTTGTGGCCACATGATAGGTACGTATTCTATTGGAGTTCCTACAATGGAGACTGTGTTTTTTTATTATCTTTTTCAAACCAATCGTAATATTCTTCTAACTTTACCATATAGATAAATGCAATTTTTGTGAAGCTCTCATATTTTCTTATCGGATGACTCAAGAGATACTTTGCTTTCTGGGATACTTATTATGTGAACACTTGATGCATAGTTTGCATGCAACTTCAATTCCTTGGAAGTGGAAGATGGAGAAGTTGTTTGGTTGCCAAAAGTGTCGATTCTCTTCCTAGGGACTTCTAATTCCTACATAATGTAGGGAGTGCCTACTTCCCTTGTTCATCGAAACAAGGTTTCTCTATTGACATGCTTTCTAAAAACCTTGGGGGTGCATAATGATAGATTTGTAAATTATCATAGGCACCTGAACAAGCGCTAAGCAACTAGATTTCTCTGTGTCCGACCTAATTTGTGCTCTTCAAGCATTAAATTAAGAAACTTACACTGAAAAATCTACAAAGTTTAAAAAATATAAACCATATCTTATATACAGAGCCTAAATAGAGCAACAAACTTACAAATTGGAGACCTATTTCTATAAAATAGGCTCTGCGTGGAGCCTATGATAGCTCTGAGTCTGATGCATGCCCAGACTTTCTTCGAATTCTAGGGCTTACAAGAAACATATGGTTTTCAGGCGTAATATGCAAACTACGTGAACACCGCATAAGTTGGGGAGGTCTTGGTGATCGTCCTTTTGGAGTTCCTGCAATATATAACATAATAACCTTATTTGATGATAACAGAAACTTGGTGATTAGTGTCATGCTGGAAGTTTTTAGTCATACTAGTACCATTTCTGGAACTATGGCAGAACGGCCAGAACCATTCTAGGCTCTAGAGTTTGCCATATGCATTGATATATTCTTCTCTTTGAACTTTTTCCAACTTCCTTCTGGCCCCCTTCCGTGGGGCAAGGAGTAAGGCATACCAATATATGTTGTAATGATAAATTGACATACCTGGATACCGATTTGCTTTTGTATCTGCTGGTCGCCTACTAGCAGATGAAAGCCTTTCTTTAATAGACTCTTGACGGGCTGAAAGTTTCCTTTCCAGGACAGATATAAAGTGCTCGTCTGCTGTTCCTGCGTGCTCGTCTCCAGACATTGAGGTTCCTTCGCTGCCTGATTCAGAGGTATCTCTGAAATTAGACATACATTTTTCCTTCTCCATGACTCGGTATGCAAACATCTGAAAAGGGATATCTGAAACAGGTAGAGGCTCATCTATTATCCAAGAAGAAAATTTCTTTAGCAGTGCCGACTCAATATCACAGTAATCAACTAGAGGAGCAGGAGCGTCTGGATGGTTCTGATCTGGGTTCATTGCTAAAAATCTTTTAATGTAACGAAGTATTCTGCAAACAGACGAAAAACTTGGCCGTTGGCGTGGGTCAGAGTGCCAACATTTCCTTGTCAAATTTATCATGAATTTCGGGCATTGGTACGGGAAAAGTGGTCTTTCTCCGGCCCTAATGTTTCGACTCATTTTCTCTCCTTGAAGATGAGCATCGTCGAAAGGTACTTTTCCACTCAAAAGCTCAAAACATATCATTCCAAAACTGTACACATCTGACTTCTCTGTGTACCTCATATCTGTGTCATGCCGTGACTCCTCCTGTGCTGCTAGGACTTCGGGGGCATACCAGATAAATGATAGTGGCTCATTCGTGTTTATGATCTTCTGATTGAAGCTTGTCTTTGATGATAGACCAAATCTTCTGACCTTAGCATGCACAGAACCTTCTGAACAGCCACTTCTTCCTTTGACGAGTATATTTAAAGGGTTCAAACTCCCATGGAAAATGTTCTTCGAGTGAAGATATTCCATCCCTCTTGCAATCTGAAGCATTATGTCAACTGCAACTTGAAGAGAAAGTGGTATGCGCCTCCTCGGGCAGTAAAATTCTTTGACATGCGTGCCAAGATCCCTGGTCATTAGCTCTGTAATAAGGAAGCACTCATTCTTCTCGTCATCCTTGAAACCACAGAGATATTGTAGTATATTTGGGTGGGAGAGAGATAATAGTTCAGATAATTCAGGAATCAAAGGCTCAATATCCCCTTTAATGTGTCGAAGAACAAAGGTTTCACCCAACCAGTTGATCTCTTTGTATTCACCCCTGCTTCCTAGCCGCCTTCTCACCAGGTAGTCTTTTGAACCCAGCAATATGGAACTTGGTAAAAGCTTTCCATTCAGGGACTCCAGTGATTCCAGGTTTCTTAAGAGAAGATGCATAAGCTGCTCGGTATACTTCGTTGATCTGGGTATTCTTTTCTCTCGAATCTTGTCAAGTAGGGACCATCTGTCTTCTTTCCAAACTGCATCAATACGGCTGCATATTTCTGTTGAAACCAGGTATTGCTTCCCGTATTTCCACTGAAAGAGCTCCGGATCATTCCATTCATTTTGGTATTTCCTTGACCATACAAGTCTTCTTTTATTTATCTGATCCTCGTCCCAACTTGACAATTCTCCTGCAGCTTCTATGGCTTCAATGACACTGGGAAAGCAGCAGAGCAGATTATGGATGTGGAATTCTACGCAATCTCTGTTTTGGTACAAGATTATGGCTTTAGCCCACCAATCTTTGTTCTCGAAGCAGTTTCGAATATAAGCTTCTGCTTCTCGGTGTATCCTGTAGAGCTCCTTCAATGGCTGTTCCAGAACCCTCCATTTGTTGTGCTTTTCTTCAAATCTCAAGTTTCTTCTCATTTCATCTGCAATTGTCTCATAAGCCAATGTAAAAGCTTCCAACAGAAAGCAGCATTGTCTTTGATTGATCTGAATGTCGTGCTGGAATACCATCAACGCTTTCAGACTCCCCAAAACTTCTCCTATCTGCCGGAATTGCTCCATCACAATTCTGTAAACAGGTATGCCCTTGGAAGTGTTTTTCGTGTTAGCATGCAATTATTGTTTTTGGTATTGAGAAATTGAAACAAAGATGCTGCCTCTATCAATTTACCGATTGCCTTGTTTCATCTGTGTTTTTACAGAACTACGGTATATCCGGGATCATCTGTTATGA
The DNA here is from genome assembly GCA_963457585.1 of Spergularia bocconei. Taxonomy (NCBI): domain Eukaryota; kingdom Viridiplantae; phylum Streptophyta; class Magnoliopsida; order Caryophyllales; family Caryophyllaceae; genus Spergularia; species Spergularia bocconei. Next base: position 23,573,359 of record OY734947.1, read on the forward strand.
TGAAAATTTGGAACTCAAAATTGAAAGTGAAGATCTGATTCTGGTAGTTTTGATATTCTCGCCGCCTTCAATCTGCTATCTCGATGTCCATTTTTTTCTGTACCTCTCGTATGTTGAGGTGATGTATTTTTCTAATATTAGCACTTGCTCAAAATGTGTCAATGCTGAATTTTAGCAGAGGATATGGTTAATATATGTGCTCACTATATACATGTATAATGTAAATGTGAAATGCCAAATTTTACATTTCTATGGTAAAGAAAACCAACGATTACAATCTATAATTAACACAGAAATTTCTTCAATGATGACGGAGTACCAAGTGCAGTACTCAGTAAGCATTCCATATACGCATTGGATATCTTGTAGAGTTATTGTGGTGCTTAACTATACTTGGACCTACTCCGGCATTACAACTGTCCAATGAATAAAATTCTCCACGGTAGTTTGGGGTCTTCTTCTCGCTTCTCATCTCCTCGTACCGAGATTGGACAATTCTCCGACCTTCACCTTGATCTCTGTCGAACAAGAAACCTTGAGCCTACCACAACAGGAGGGAGGGCCGAAACAACAGTCTCCAAGATCAGAATGTGAATGAGTGAATGAAAAACCCAAAACAGTGTGCACAACACAGTTGGATCAAACTTGCCTATTTCAATAACTTATTCCAAACAAAACTTTGAATTACAGCTCAGAGGCCAAGTTAAATGTAGCTAGCAAAACTAGCCAGAAACAATTAAGCTAACTTATGAAACAAGCCAGTGGGTACAAGCTTGTGATTGCTCAAATGTCGTTCTATTTAGGCAAAGATACATCAACCAACATTTACCTATTTCCTTCCACTTGCCTACAAAAAGCGATATAAGAGAAAGGGAAACTACTAGTCGCGGAGTCGGGCAATCAGCTTCAGTCTGAAATTCTCATCTCAACACCTAGGACGTCCTTCACCACTTCATAGGTGACAAATGCAATTGCTATGGATGGCACTACCTGGATAACAGAGCGGTTCAAAGATTATAGACGACTGCAAAAGCCAGTTATACACTAACAGGAGGGAAGGGTTCAAAGAGGATACGAGGACTGCAAAAACACTACTAACCTTCACTGAGTTGGGAACAAGCCCTTTGTACAAAGCACCGAAGCCTTCATATCGCACAGTTTTCCTGAAAGCATCAACCATGCCAGTGTATTCCAACGGTGCTTTGCCTCTTCCATCACCAGTGACTACAGAGGAAGCTGATTTCCAACCTACCATTTGCATCCTTCTACGAACAACATCTAAAGGATAAGCGACAGTCTGGCCAATAGTCCCTGCAACCGCCCCACAAGCAAGCCTCGTGGTCACACTCAATTCAGCATCTTTAGCTAATCCAAATGGTCTATCTTTTACCAACCAATCCTTCAGTGACTCATATACGGCAAAATTGAGTCCTACATATGGAACCTGCATTCAGCAAGCCAAAAGGTTTAGGACATAACCATCTACGAAAAGAGGTTTCCGACTAGCCGCCCATTATAATTAGTTACCATAATATTTAACGTTCTTTGTTGTTTTTTATGACATTATAACTGCAATAAAAGGTACTTCAGGAATGAGGGCTTACAACTCCAATAACCGAGGGAAGCCAGCCCTTGTACAAAGCTCGTGCACCTTCCTCACGAAGTATTGTCGATAGTGCATGGAACATTCCCCTGTACTGGTAAGGAGACTTATCGGTCTGAAACCAGGACGAAAATGCAGTATGAGAAGTCAAGCCAAAAAATGCTCAAAGACTGAGTAATTTACACTTTACACAGCAAGGAAATGAATACCTGAACAGTTATCCTTCCTCGCACCATGTCCATTGGGTAAGTTGCAGACATTGCTATAATGCCAGCACATGCTCCAGCACCAAGACGTAATACAGGAGTGAGTTCAGCATTTTCTGCAACCAACAATATTCGATGTGACTTCCAATAGAACTCAAAAACCTAGGAGCTTCTACAAGAATTTGAGTCATTTATGCTCCAATGCCGTTTAATAAAGGCCAAAACCGTCAATTATATAATTCGATTTTGGCCGTTTTTGACCACTTTATTTTGAAGTAGCCAGATGTTCTCAAAACTTTATCAGTGAACAGGAATCCCTTATGTGATTTGAGAGTCGATTCTACCGTTTGGTTAGTTCTTTAAAGTTTAAACCCATTCGACAAACGTCATGTGATACGCCGATAAGGCTAGCATAACTTTATTGCCAAATTTCAGGAACCTACCATTGATTTTTAGCTCTAATAACTTGAGGAAACACTGAATAATAACAATAGACTGCTCCACAAAACTTTGAGCCATTTTTGGGACACGACCATTTTGGGCCAAAAATCACATATAGTAGCCTTCGTTCGCCTAATTTTGGCCATGTTGGCCACATTTTTCAAAGTATTTATATCTAAATCAAGTATCATCATAAACACCGTGGGACTCTAGGAGTGCCCTAGTTGAATATAAGGGACCCGTTCTTCCGTTTGGGAGTCTCCCCGGTTCACTTAAAGCCAAACCGGGGACTCTATACTTCGATTTTGGACAATTTTAACCACCTTTTTATTAAGAAACTAACTATTCCCGAAACTTTACCATGGAAGGTCTCGGAATGCCTTAATTGAATATGTATGCCGCTTCCCTTGTTTGGGTGATCATTTGAGCCCATTTTACACATGTCAAGCGATGAGGGTATTTTTGCCAATTCAGGCTGTTCATTTTTTACTTCATTTTTGAGAAAATCTAGCAACTTTAATAAAGTAGTCAAAATTGGCCAAAAACACAGCATATAATCCACGATTATTCACCAATAGCTCCAGAATAAAAACGGCCAAAACTTTTATAGATAAATCTAGTGGTGTAATTATGTCCATGTGCAAGATATTAGAGGCAAAAACCTATGGTAGACCCCCAAAGCCGACAAAAGAAGACATATCACCCTCAATAGGTGATGTGTGCATGAAGGTGTTAAAGAACATTAATAACAACTGAATAATTTCTCATATATAATAAACGTATAACAAGGATCTCCCTCGTAAATTTTTGAGAAAATCTAGCAACTTTAAAAAAAGTGGTCAAAATTAGCCAAAAACGTAGTATATAGTCCACGATTTTTGGCCGAAAATAACTCCGGAATAAAAACGGCCAAAACTTCTATAGATAAATCTAAATGTGTTATTATGTCCGTGTGCAAGATATTGAAGGCAAAAACCTTTGGTAGACCCCCAAAATCGACAAAAGAAGACATATTACCCTCAATAGGTGACGTGTGCATGAAGGCGTTAAAGAACATTAAGAAGAATCGAGTAATTTCTCAAATATAATAAAAGTATAACAAAGATCTCCCCCGATTGTTTTTTAGAAAATCTAGCAACTTTAAAAAGTGGTCAAAAATGGCCAAAAACGTACTCCCTCCATTCATTTCCAAGCTTCCTGTTTTCCTTTTAGGGGAATTCACTACCAAACTTCCTGTTTCCAGTTTTAGAAACTTTTCAGCCAATGAGAGGCCTCCTGAGTGCTGAATGTCCCTTTCCTAGTTGTTTTTAATAAATTTTAATCCATTCCTAAAACTTTGTGCAAAATGCAACATCAAGCTTGGAAATGAATAGAGGGAGTAGTATACACTCCACGATTTTTGGCCAAAAATAGCTCCGGAATAAAAACGGCCAAAACTTCAATAGATAAATCTAGATGTGTTATTATGTCCGTGTGCAAGACGACAACAACAACAACAACCAAGCCTTATTCCCAAAATGATTTGGGGTCGGCTAACATGAATCGTCATCTGGTAACCGTCTTGTGTACGCCATGAAATTTCAAAACGTTGTAAACCTTTTCGAAATATGTACACTTTCAAAGGAATTTTTATAAAGTCGTCAAAATAAGTTAAAAATGTTTAAAAAGTATTGAAAGACATATGAACTTAAACACAAGGTAAAAAGTTTTGGAAAAAGAGTTAGGTAAACCAAACAAGGAAATCAAAGGAGTCAGATTAAGTCCTCCGCATGTATAGAGTCTCTCCAAATCACCCTATCCAACATCATACTCTCTTCAAGCCCTAGGAAGCTCATATCACTTCTAATCACCCTCATCCAAGTCATCTTGGGTCGTCCCCGACCCCTACTAATATTATAGCTTCCCCACCCTTCTACTCTTCTAACCGGCGCGTCACTAGGCCTCCTCCTCACGTGACCATACCATCTCAATCGGTTCTCCATCATCTTATCCCCGATGGGTGCAACCTCTACTTTCTCCCTAATAACTTCATTTCTTAACCGATCACGTCTTGTATTGTCCGTGTGCAAGACAATAGAGGCAAAAAGCTTTGGTAGACCCCAAAAATCGACAAAAGAAGACGTTTAAGAACACTAATAACAATTGAATAATTTCTCATATATAATAAATGCATAACAAGGATCTCCCTCGTAAATTTTTGAGAAAATCTAGCAACTTGAAAAAAGTGGTCAGAAGTGGCAAAAAACGTAGTATATAGTCCACGATTTTTGGCCAAAAATAGCTCTGGAATAAAAACGGCCAAAACTTCTTTAGATAAATCTAGTTGTGTTATTATGTCCGTGTGCAAGATATTAGAGGCAAAAACCTGTGGTAGACCCCCAAAATAGACAAAAGAAGACATATTACCCTCAATAGGTGACGTGTGTATGAAGGCGTTAAAGAACATTAACAACATCGGATTAATTTCTCATATATAATAAAAGTATAAAAAGGATCTCGCTCATAAGTTTTTGAGAAAATCTAGCAACTTTAAAAAAGTGGCCAAAAACGTAGTATATAGTCCACGATTTTTGGTAAAAAATAGCTCCGGAATAAAAACGGCAAAAACTTCTATAGATAAATCTAGAGGTGTTATTATGTCCTCGTGCAAGATAATAGAGGCAAAAACCTTTGGTAAACCCCAAAATCGACAAAAGAAGACATATTACCCTCAATAGGTGATAACAACTGAATAATTTCTCATATATATATGAAAAGTATAACAAGGATCTCCCCCGTAAAGTTTTGTGAAAATCTAGCAACGTTTACAAAGTGGTCAAAAGTGGCCTAAAACGTAGTATATAGTCCACGATTTTTGGCCAAAAATAGCTCTGGAATAAAAACGGCCAAAACTTCTTTAGATAAATCTATATGTGTTATTATGTCCGTGTGCAAGATATTATAGGCAAAAACCTTTGGTAGACCCCCAAAATCGACAAAAGAAGACATATTACCCTCAATAGGTGACGTGTGCATGAGGACGTTTAAGAATATTAATAACAACTCAATAATTTGTCATATATAATAAAAGTATAACAAGGATCTCACTCGTAAATTTTTGAGAAAATCTAGCAACTTTAAAAAAAAGTGGTCAAAATTGGCTTAAAACGTGGTATATACTATATAGTCCACAATTTTTCGCCAAAATAGCTCAGGAAAAAAGACACGTAATCTTCTATTGATAAATCTAGATGTGTTACTATGTCCATGTTCAAAATATTAGAGGAAAAAACCTTTGGTAGACTCCATAAATCGATAAAAGAAGACATATAACCCTCAATAGGTGACGTGTGCATGAAGGCGTTAAAGAACATTAATAACAACTGAATAATTTCTCATATATAATAAAAGCATAATAAGGATCTCCCTCGTAAAGTTATGAGAAAATCTAGCAACTTGAAAAAAGTGGTAAAAATTGGCCAAAAACGTAGTATATAGTCCATGATTTTTGGCCAAAAATATCTCCGAAATAAAAATGGCCAAAACTTTTATAGATAAATATAGATGTGTTATTATGTCCTTGCGCAAGATATTAGAGGCAAAAACTTTTGGTAGAACCTCAAAATCGACAAAAGAAGACAAATTACCCTCAATAGGTGACGTGTGCATGAAGGGGTTAAAGAACATTAATAACAACTGAATATTTCTCATATATAAGAAAAATATAACAAGGGTCTCCCACGTAAATTTTTGAGAAAATCTAGCAACTTTTACAAAGTGGTCAAAATTGGCTAAAAGCGTAGTATAGTCCACGAATTTTGGCCAAAAATAGCTCTGGAATAAAAACGGCCAAAACTTCTATAGATAAATCTAGATGTGTTATTATGTCCGTGTGCAAGAGATTAGAGGCAAAAACCTTTGGTAGACCCCCAAAATCGACAAAAGAAGACATATTACCCTCAATAGGTAAGGCCTTAAAGAACATCAATAACAGCTGAATAATTTCTCATATATAATAAAAGTATAATAAGGATCTCCCTCGTAAAGTTTTGAGAAAATCTAGCAACTTGAAAAAAGTGGCCAAAAATGGCCAAAAAAGTAGTATATAGTCCACGATTTTTGGTCAAAAATAGCTCCGAAATAAAAATGGCCAAAACTTTTATAGATAAATCTAGATGTGTTATTATGTCCGTGTGCAAGATATTAGAGGCAAAAACCTTTGGTAGACCCCCAAAATCGACAAAAGAAGACATATTACCCTCAACAGGTGACATGTGCATGAAGTCCTTAAAGAACATCAATAACAACTAAATAATTTCTCATATATAATAAAAGTATAATAAGGATCTCCCTCGTAAAGTCTTGAGAAAATCTAGCAACTTGAAAAAAGTGGCCAAAATTGGCCAAAAACGTAGTACATAGTCCACGATTTTTGGTCAAAAATAGCTCCGAAATAAAAATGCCCAAAACTTTTATAAATAAATCTACATGTGTTATTAGGTCCTTGTGCAAGATATTAGAGGCAAAAACCTTTGGTAGACCCCCAAAATCGACAAAAGAAGACATATTACCCTCAATAGGAGGTGACGTGTGCATGAAGGCGTTAAAGAACATTAATAACCACTACATCATTTCTCATATATAAGAAAAGTATAACAAGGATGTCCCACGTAAATTTTTGAGAAAATCTAGCAAGTTTTAAAAAGTGGTCAAAATTGGCCAAAAACGTACTATAGTCCACGATTTTTTGCTAAAAATAGCTCTGGAATAAAAACGGCCAAAACTTCTATAGATAAATCTAGATGTGATATAATCTCCGTGTGCAAGATATTAGAGGCAAAAACCTTTGGTAGACCCCCAAAATCGACAAAAGAAGACATATTACCCTCAATAGGTGACGTGTGCATGAAGGCGTTAAGAACATAATACGGCCGTTAAGAACTACTAGAAAAATTCGAGCCAATTATGTTCCAGTTTCTAGTTAGCCGAAAATCAGGGATTATACCTCAATTTTTGTTGGTACTAACCATTTATTTTAAATATCCAAAGAGTATCACAATATTATTAAGTATATCTTCGAAGTGCCTTTATTGGATACAAGTGCTCCTTCCCTTGTTTGGGTGGTCATTTGAGGCCATTCGTCACATGTGAAGGGATGAGGATATTTTAGTCAATTCTGGGAACCTACCATTCAATTTTGGCTTTAATATTTTGAGAAAACACCCCTAAGGGCTTCTGTAAAAAAAATTGTCATTTTTGTTCTAAAATCGTGGTTTAGCCTTCGGTTTTGACCATGTTGGCCATTTTGTTCAAAACACCTATATTTCTTCAAAAACTAATCTAACCACCACATGAATGCCCTTGATGAGTTTGGGGTGGCTAGTTCTCCCATGTTGGGGTATGTTTGAACCCCTCAGCCACCCATCACCCGTTACGCCTAGGGTGCGTTTCTTTTGCTGATTTGGGCAATTACCATAGGTTTTACTTCAATTTTCGTCGATACTAAGCATTTCCGAAATAGCCAAAGAGTATCGCAAAGTTACTAAGGAGCCTCCAAATGCCTTTATTGGATACGAGTGCCGCTTCCCTTGTTTGGGTGGTCCTTTAAAGCTTATCGACATTGGTCAAGCGATGAGGGTATTTTTGCCAAGTCTGGGAACCTACCATTTGTTTTTGGCTTTAATATTTTGGGAAACCCCATAATAATACACCTAGGGGCTTCTGTAAAAATTTGAGCCACTTTTGTTCCGGGGCCATCTTGGGCCAAAAATCGTGGATTATAGCCTTCGGTTTTGTCCAATTTTGGCCATGTTGGCCATTTTTTTCAAAGTATCTATGTATTCTTTAAACATTACGGCAAACGCCCAGGGAGTGCCCTTGATGAAATTGAGGGGCTAGTTCTCGCGTTCGGGATCTTTTAATCCCTACCGCCTCCATCAACCTTTACGGCTAGCGTGGCTTTTACTGCTTTGCGCACTCATCTATGGTTTTCAAGTCTTAAATGATATAACCCCTAAGAAATACAAAAAATATAATGTTTGCTCCAATTCTATTTTGCGCCTAAACTCGTGGATTAAACTTTGATTCTATCAGAATTTTCTGTCAACTGTCATAATAAATTGTTATACAACTTCTATTTCATATGGTTTCGTTATATTAAATCTACTTTTCCAGCAGCCATCTAATTTGGTTAATATTATGTTATTTCTAATTTTATTTCCTCACTGCAAATTTGCAATGACAATGGAATACCTAAAATGAAAGATCAATGCATGCAATGAACATTACAACTATACAAGAATTAGCAAAATGTAACAAGCAATACATTCAAATGAGGTTCACAACTGTAAATTTGCGTTACATATCGAACAACCCAACCCCAACCACACCCAAAAAGTTAGGAAATAAAAATGTGCAACTATCATAGTAACCAATCTCCTGTCTCCAACATTATTTTACGTCGCCAAATATTTTTATGATCTCAGTAGTCTCAATTAGGAAAGTGTTCTAATATTCCTAAATGGTTCACAATGTTTTTGAATTTTTTTTTTTTTTTTTTTTTTTTGCATGCACAAGACGGTTACTGGATGGCGATTCATGTTAGCCGACCCCAAATCATTTTGGGAATAAGACTTGGTTGTTGTTGTTGTAGTAGTCTCCTTTAAGCACTGAGCATAATGATGGCTATGAATTATTACACCATCCAATAGCTTGATTTTTGATAGTTCATACTCCCTCCATTCATATCCAAATGCCCCATTGACTTTGGAGTTTTTGACTTAACATATTGTGAGCCACATATCAACCAAATGAATGGCTTATTTGTTATAAATTTAAGGGGAATTGAGAGAGTGCATTGCAGAATAGAGTATTTCCTAATTTTTACACCAACTTAACATTTCATTTGATCTAGAGGTGTTCCCAAATATGGTTCGTCAAAAACTGCAAAAAAAATGGGGCATTTGGATATGAATGGAGGGAGTATATTTTAGTACACAATTTGTCCTTTCCGAGTTTCCATCTCAGTAACCATAACTAATCGCATTTCATGTGTACATAAAATGAGCCACAACAATGAAGAACCAGATTCAACATATGCAATGCCACTTAGGGAAAAAGCCAAGAACAAAACATACCATTTCCAGGTTGCTGCTGATATAGCCATAATACACCCCTGGTCCAAAACAGCAACACACGACATCAAATAACAGGAAAATGTATATCAGAATGAATTTGGCCACTATCACCAAATATATCAAATCTACTCTTGCTAGTCACAGCAAAGGAATTACAGCCAAAAATGCCAATTTCTGAATCTTAGAAACTCAAGAATGCCACATCAGATGTACTGATAACTGACCTAGTCAGATACCAGAGTGGAACCATATACCACTTTACAACAATCATGGTCCCTCCTTTCCTCTCAAAAGGAGTTGAAATTTTTGACAACCACCATTAAAGAGATTTACAACCACGATTGGGGCATCTGGAAAGAGTTATACATACTATTAAAATGCAACCAGGAATTCGAGAGGTGAAAACAACTTGTCAAAAAGAAATAACTTGCTGTCTTGAAAGTGCAAGTGCCAAAACAAAGGGAATCAACAAAAAATTCAATGACACAGGCAACGCAAAGTCACTGGAAGATAACAACATGCGCCGAGCAACTTACTTGGAGGCTTGCTCATAGCTGAAAAACTTGACGGCGGAGTTTGGCACAATACGAGCACAATTTGTTCCATTGCCCTTGAACCATCCTCGAACTCCCTCGGTCTGCCATATATGCTTCAACCCTTGAATTGTACCACTGTACTTAATGTTGTGCGGGTTTTGCACCTGGAGACATGTTTAAAGATCAGCAAATTATAAAGTCTTGACAAAGAAGCTTTCATACTCCTTGCCCAAGCTTAAAATAAGCAACCAACAGACATCGAGGCACCTATAGGTGTGAAGGAAAAGATAGGGAATACCTGGAGCAAAATCTTCATACGTTCTAAGGGTGCAACTGCAGTACGTGACCTGTAACACAGACAACAACGCCATGAGCTAAGGGAAAGGAGTAAGCCAAAGTCAAAACAAAACAACAGTCAACAGCAATTCCTCCCCTAGATAAATGCTCGGAAAATCACTCATATATAAAATCGAATTCAGCCATCAAACAACTAACATACAACAATCAAAACTCCATAGATTAGCTTTTTCAAAGGTGGTTAGTCTACCTATGAACAATGTACATGTTCAACCTTGACTCATAATGACACGAGATAATTGCATTATAGAACAATGCCAAAATTAATCTTCTCCACCTTAATTTTCCACATTCCTCTCATAAACTCAAACCTCTTCCTACTCGAACACATTTCTACGAGAAATTGGCATTCTTTATATTTGAAGGACATATAAAACCGCACATATAGTGAAACAGAAAATCTGTGTCATTTCTTTAACTCCTCTCACACCCCGCGTTCCCCCTGACCCCCTCCCCCTTTTCTCAATGTATCTCAAACTCGATAGTAAATCGACTCAAACAACAACCATGCCAAATTGTCAATCAAACAAATTGATCATTGTGAATTTGTGATATCTAAACGGTGAAATGCAGCTCAATTAACACTTGATTGTCCAACCAAACACGAAATTTCACAATGTAGCTTGATTAACACGAAACAAACATTAAACAGCCAAAAACTGCCCTACGACACAATCACACAAAATATTTACCGTCATCAATAAACCCTGCATTTAATTAATCATCACTAATTACGATTCAACTCAACTTCACAATAATTAATTAATCAATAATCAACTTAATTAATTATCATTAAGAAGAGAGAGAGAGGGAGAGAGACTGACAGTCCGCCGGCGACGCCGCCGGCAACGAGCGACTTGCAAATGGAGAGGGCGGCGTAACTAGGAGCCTTAACACCTTCCGTCGCGATCTTAGCCTCATTCGCCGCCATGTTTACGATGTTCGTCACCGTCTTCACCTCCTCCGATGCCATTCACTTCGCCGGAAAATGTTAATTTCGGTGTCGGAGAGTGCGATCGATCGGCGGCGAGAAAGAGAAACGGCGGCGTAAAGGTTAACGGTTGGAAGAAATCCGTCGCGATCTCCGCCGGAAAACGGTGGGGAATGCGGAGGAGAGAGAGAAAATTGACGGCGTTAATTATTTAGAGAGTGTGTTTGGTGAGTTTGGTGGGATTCCCGGAGTTTGGGTTTTTGTAAAGGGGGGACACTGACTATGTCTGCTGCCCACGTGTGTCAGCTGAGATCATTTCTCACGCTCTACTTTTCGTTTTCTGTTTTTTTTTTTTTTAATGTTGTTTTTTGTCCATTGAATTTTTCTAAACCTAAAAAAACGGTTCATTTTAATTGTCAATATAACACGATTTTATTTCGTCTCGATTTATAATTGACATGGATATATAGCGCGTTACTTAGTTACTTGGAAATGAAATTATGAATGATTTTGTTTTACAGTGAACGATGAGTCGAGTCGCTGTCAAGAGGATGGACTCTAGAATGTGTTTTTCCTTTTCGTATAGAGGTCGCATTCACTCGTCAATTGCCACTCGTGCATTTCTGTGGTGTTTTTTTAGTTTGGGCAGCTGAACTCAATTACTAAAAGTTAGTCCCACTTTTGTTGAATTGTTGGCCGATATACATTGTCCTTTGGTCAAGATGAGAAGGTAGTGCCCCCTTTGTGCATAGTGACCTAGTGAGTGAGAGGTGGAGGTCTTGTTTAGTTGTAGCCTTGTAGGATCCATTGCTCTGCTTTTCCACTTCTTTTGCTTGTCTACTGATCCGTATGGACCGTATTACACTATCACATAACTCGGGTTCTTTCCACTTCTTTTGCTCGAACGTCGATAGGATCTTTTAAAGCGGTGTTTGATAAAAAAAAATTATACTCCATTTAAAACAATATGGTCATCTATATATAAATTGGAATTGAAAGTTTTTACAAAGTCGCACGATAGCCCAACAACCCAATACACATAGAAATTTAAGAGTCACAAATTTTATTTCCTGTGCAACATTAAGATTTTCAATATAACATTCGAAATATCCCCATTTTCCATCAACCCACGATGTTCAACTCGTAATGTCAAAATACGACTTATAAGATACGTCACGCTGCGCATCCAACATACTCGACACCAAACTCACTAAATTTTTAAATTCTTATTGTTCCATACTCCTACTGCATACTTCCATTGCACCACAGTCCAGAGACCAAGTAAAAGATCATGGCATTCCGGTTGACCCTCCTACTAAAAGAAGATGTATGCGAATTCACATTCTTTTTCTGTTTTTTTTTTTTTTCTCAAAATATTCGACTGCAGTAGTAACTAAATATGGTTCCAGTAAGACAGTAAAATGAGCATGTGTTAGCTTGGAAAAAATCATTCCGTTAAAACGGCGTTACTACTACAACTACTACAAAAGTCAAAACCCCGATTAAACCTAAACCCTGGCCTTGCAAATATATGGGCCGGGTTTCAGCAGGTTTTGTAGCATGGTCACTGTTTATGTAACGAAGGAGGCCCATGAACTTTACAACTTCAAGGCCCATGTTTTGGAGCATATTTGAGGCCCATTCTAATATTTGGACTCTGGGCTCAAATTAATGGGCCGAGATGCGAAATAAAATCCTTGATCTACACGGCCTTCAGTCATCTCTTTACCTTTTCGTTTGACACTTTGGCGAAAAGATAAGGAGCGGAGGGAAATTGTATACTTCCTCAATTTCATTAGGTAGTTGGCATTTGGTTTGAATCTGTGAGAGGAATTCAAACCAAATGCCAACTACCTAATGAAATGGAGGGAGTAATACGGTATTACGAAGTAGCTCAAACAAATCCGAGGCGGGTTAGTAGGGTAAATGAGAATTGAGAAAAGGTAAAGGAAGTTTGTAAGAAGTAACAAAAAAAAAAAAACAAATTAGGACATAGAGGACTGAATGGGGCGAATGGAATATCCATTTATCAGTTTATGTGTGATTCGCGTCTCATGACTCGTCAAGGACGCTAGTAGAGGACTGTCCAACAAGCAAGTCTGATCTTTGGGCCACTGCATTGACGTTTTTGTGTTCAATGGAGTGGTTCGACTATCATCTATCAGTCTATATACCACAATCTGTAGCATACGTAGAGTCGTAGATGATAAGTTGAATTAGTAAAGCATGTGTATCGACTTGCATGACACTATCAAGTACAACTACACTACTACATTGCTTCACTACTGCATGAATGCTCACTTTTTGGTTACAGCCTATGTGGGACGATACTAACATAAACGTCATTGTATGAGAATGACACAAATATGAGAAGTTGGAGACCATTATATTGAAAACGAATATTATCACAGTAACAACGGAATAGTTGTACATGTCTCATTTTCTCCTTCCAACCTTCTAATACATGGGGCCAACCCGTCTGTCAATTGTCCGCATTGAAATTTTGAATTATTTTCTAAACACGAGTACTTTTCTAACTCATACACTTCCACTTGCGTCTCAGTCAACATGATCGGGACTCGGGACTCATGGTATTGGTAACTAGTAGAGAAAAACACAAGCTTAGGTATTAAGACGATTAATTTGAGGGTTTAGAGACGTGGATCACAAATTAACACACACTCCGTACTCTAGAGTCCATACACATACACAAATGAGATAGAGACGCAACATTATTATGCATAATAAAACGGCAACCCTGGTCCATTATTACTCTGATCGAAAAGCTGAAATGGACTAATGATATTTGTTTAAACTCTTCAATTTTTAATGGGCTATTGATTTTGGGCTCTACTGTGGACCAGCTCCTATTAGTAGTCACTAATCAGTTAGGTAGCTGATGCATTTCATTGTACTGTTCACACTTGGTATGTATGTATGATTAATTGGTCATTATACGGCTCACTTAGAATGACGGTAATTATTACGGAGTAGGATGGAAGAGAGGACTTCAATATATAAATTCTAGGTGATGCCGAAAATGAAATCAGAGGACACCACATTAAGTACATCAGAGGGTCGTGTATTCACCCAAACACGAGTTGAATACTCCATCGAGCCTAAGGGAGCTGTGATATGTGTCGGCTTTATTTCCAAACCCACGAATATGAGAAAAACTACACTAAATGAACCTACTGGCAAAAGTAAAAACAAACAACGAGACCAAAGTAATTGGACGGAACCAATAATTTTGGACAATACGTTGAAACAAAACAGCACAAATGTGACCTCGCGCGATCGTCCGAAAATTGCCGAGGACTGAATATGAGCCACAACAGCACAATCGTGTTATCATGTAGGGCAAATATAGCATTAATAATTGATCTGTATGAGTAAGTAATTGGCATGACTAGAATGTGCTCAAATCGAGGATCTCCATCGCCGATATATATTAAGTGCCAATTCTGCAGGTGTTCACGTCAATCTTAATTTCTTTGACAAAATCATTGTCTTTATAGTAATGATCGACGAGGGCAACATAGAGCTCCAATTATTCTACGGTTTCCATAAAATTGGGGATAATCTAGGTAACCGTTGATCATGATATTTTTTTTTCCGGTTTATAATGCTGAATTGACATTTTTCATACGTTGATTAATTATTGTATAAGTGTGTTGGAAGTGCCCATTTACCCACACGTGAGTGTCCCACATTGGAAATGAGGAGATAAATTGTCTACTTTATAAATCAAGGAGACTCCTCCTATTGCCAATTGGTTTTAGGATGAAACCTCTTTGGTTTATGAAGTAGGCTTTCTCTCTCTTCCTTGGGTGTCGGCCAGGCCCGTTTACGTTTACACAAAGGGGATAATTAGTTAAATCTTAGCTCGATTGTTTAGAATTTGGATACTCTAGAATAACTACGCATTTCGGTTTACAATGCGGAATTGACATTTTTCATACGTTGATTAATGATTGTATATGTGGATAATTAGTTAAATCTTAGCTCGATTGTTTGGAATTTGGATACTCTAGAATAACTACGCATTTCGGTTTATATACAATGCGGAATTGACATTTTTCATACGTTGATTAATGATTGTATAAGTGGATAATTAGTTAAATCTTAGCTCGATTGTTTGGAATTTGGATATATACTCTAGATTAACTACGCACGCAACTAATTGGTTAGTAACATACAATCAGTGTTTTAATGCACAAATACGATATATTCATATATCTACGTAAGAAATACAAGACTTGAGTGCACGTAACATCACTTTTTTACGGAGTACTAATTAACAATAACCGTTAATTTCAGTTGGTTTATCACAATTGAACGGTATCTAGAAACCGAACTTAAAACTTTTGATAAATTTGATTTGATCTCGCGTTAGCCCATCAAAGAGCATGCGCGTAACTTAATTAGCCGGTCGTTTAGTTTGATGACTGTTTATATAAGCACTTAGATGTGTTTGGACCAATCATGCATGTCTATGGACTATGATCATCAGTTGATCGCTTTACTCTAATCCATTTTAAAACAATAGGTTTTGTCAAGTTCCTAATAATTAAGCTAATCGCAATAGTGCATTAATTAACTACTCTCTCATCTTCCAATAAACAATTGCGCAAAAAATGAATACTAGTGGAGGTCAATGCTAATCACGTTTGTTTTGTCTTATTTTAATGAGTGAGTATATATATACTCCGATCGATCAGTTATTGTGACAGTTAATTAAACTTATTTTTCACGTGTTCATTTGTTGATATATTAAATTAATTAGCCAATTTCCGATAATAATGTTTCTGATTAATTAACTAACTAACTAATTTTTTGATCTCAAAAAAATTTAATTGATATATAGTTTCTTAGCTTGTGGGAGTCTCCAAACTGCAAAGGTTATTCATAAGCATCAAACACTAGCTAGCACTCCAACAGAAAATGCAAGCTGCATGCTCTTTAAATGATCGAGAATGAATAACCGCCTCAACTATTTCACAAACAAAAATCAGTTAAACAGAACAAGAAATAATGTTTATCAATAATAATGTTGAATAAGAAATAACTGAAATTTTATACTCCGTATATACATACAACGCCGCTTAAAACTAATGTCAGATAATAGTCGAGCGAGATTAGGTTGTTATCTACTCTGTATGTACTTTTCGTAATGACTATTTTTTTTTCACTCGGCTTTCTCAATTTAAGCAGTTTTATGATGTATATGAGACGGTTTTATAAATGAGGTTATCTATATGATTCTGTAGTTTTTTGGACGGAGAAAGCTCGTCATGACTGGTTCCGATCTATACCCCCACCCCATTAGCGCATAATGGACTAACCATTTCGGTCTAAAGTGCCCATAAATACATAATGGGTTATCCTTTATCTTAATGCTTGCTGCCGTTTTATTATTAGATAAAGTGATATTTAATGTTTTTCCTAAAGTGGAAAAAGGAGATAGTGACGACGTAGTTTATTGCAGTTTTTGTAGGCAGCTGTCAATTTTTGTTTGTCGATTGATTACATATAGCTACTTTTATTTGTCAAAGATCATGATTATTTGATCGGGTAATACCTATGAAAATGAACACTAATTAGTAAATAAGGTAGTAGGAAATAGAGTTTAATGTGATTTTTTTTTTGTGAGCACATACACGGTAGAAAAGCGTTTATCTTTTTGTTCGTCTTACTAGAGTGCATAATCCCCAATTTGATCATTTCTACTAATTTCATAATTTATTTAATCAATAGCATGCATGTAATAATGGCATTTGTTTGGTTGGTGTAGGAAACAAATTATTAGCGTTGAACTTTTCATATCTTCAATAAATAGATAAAAATCACTTTGATATCTTAAGTAATGAAATTATGGCATACAATGTGGGAACATAGCATCTTAAGAATCTGCAGAAAAATATAACTTTGTATAACAGTTAACTGCGCTAACACGCTTTTTGAAATGGTCGGAGAATTTTGTTTAGCCTACTCCAATCCCCCTAAGACCTAAGTTGGTACACTGAACCAGACATCTTTTGAGAAACTATACACACTCATGAGAGTCATGACTTCATGAGTTTAACAAATAGAAGTTCAATTATGTACAAAGTGATTATCGTGTGTATCAAATCCGAAATTATATGCAAGCAAACAAGCCCTAAGTTTGTGTACCTTTTTTGTCCTTTTTTTCGCTTAACTTCAAGATTAGATAGCCACTTTATATTAGTAGCCTATTAGTGATTCCAATACTACATAATGACGTTTATTTTTTTGATAAAGACGTACGTAATGACATTTTGACAAGTAAAAGAAGCATTTTGCCATTCCTTGTCTTCCAGCCAATTAAAGAGCTTAGAATTACCGATAATTCACAAAACTAGGGAAAAGGTTAATTTTTCCAAGATCTTTGATTTAATCTCACTAAGGGTGTGTTTGGCCAAACTCCTGAACTATTTCTGGGTCGTAGAAACTGGAAACTGACCAAACACACAATTTTAAGAAACTGTTTCTGGTTTCTGAGAAGCACTTCTAGTGTAAATTTGTTCATCGGAAGTAGAAGCTCCAGTTTGAAGCTTCTCCTCCAGAAACTGTTTCTAAGAAACTGTTTCTGAGGAGCACTTCTGGAGAAGTTGGAGTTAGGTCAAACAGACCCTAAGAGAATTCGTCTAAAATGATAGTCACTATAAACTTGCGTCATATAGAAAGGTCTTGTACACAAACATACGGAGTATATAACTAGGTTAAGAGAACTAAGCCGGCCTCGAGCCCTAACTAAGATACAAATACTTGAGCCCATGCATATAGTAATTACTCCCTCCATGCCAAAATATATGACGTTTTCAAGTTACGAGACAAGTTTTGACTTTCAATTTCATGAAAAAATATCTTGTCAAAAATTATAAAAAGTATACCATTGGATTCGTTATGAAATATACTTTCACATGATCATAATTTCATAATTTTTACCCTTATATTTTGAGAGATATCGAAGGTCAAAGAAGTGTCTCGTAACTCGAAAACGTCATATATTTTGAAATGGAGGGAGTATTAGAGTAGTGAAAATGGAATCATTTTGATTAAAAGATGCTTTTGCATGATTCATCATTAATTAAAAACTATTACTAATGTGGAATGTATGTAGTCGATCTAAAATGAAAAAATTAACTTCACCAACAAAAGAAAGTAGCTAGGGCATGATCTTTGACTATGGCGTAAATCAGAGTAAAAACATAGATATTGATCAAAAGGTTATGAGCAAGTATTGTACGGTTAAGTTATATAACAAAATATTTGAATGTTTTAATTATTAATAAGTCTCAACAATAAAGTGAGTCTTTAAACTAATATAGTTCTTTCATATTGGTATTAGAGTTTGAATATACATTCGACTTTAAGTTCAACTCGTGATATATATATAGTGCTCCTCTGCAAAGTGCAGTTCTCCAAACATAAAGTATATACGTCTTTACATATACATTATCCATGCTTCAAGCCTATAGGGCATCCGTGTATATGAATGAGGGTGTCAGTAATCATGTATTCATGTATGTATGCAAACATTGATTATTGGATAGTTGGATTTCGACAATTATTAACTTAGTCTTTTAATTGAAATGATTCTTCCAGAGGAAATGCTCCCAACAAAAATGTCAAGGTAGCTACTCTTTTTTTGGTCTTTGAACCAACTAAGTTTTAAAATGAACGCAAGCAACACATTGTATAGTGGTTATGGTTTGGTCATGGAAAAGGTTCCACTTAAATTTTCTATACTTGGTCAAGAGAAAGTCGTAACATCTTTTCTATCCTATTTATTTTTTTAACATCCAGCCTAATTTAGTAAGCGATCGGAGAGTGCATGGGGACGACTCAAAGCCGCATTATCGGCTTGTCTTTCCACACCTTGTTGTCTCTACTCCATAGTGCATTTAGTGTTCCTCTAATGACTAGAGGGACCGGATATAGACTGTGTTATGGATAGTCGGCTGATCATTTCGACGGAAAAAAAAAATCATAAATATTGTTTATTTTTTAATAGTAATTGTAATAATTTTGTCGAGTAAAAACTTTTATAAAACCCGCTTCGTAGTATGATATATTTAATTTACTATGTACAAACATAATCTAACAAGTTATTCATATATATCACGTAATTTAGCTAGCTAGCTTCCTTATAAAGTGATTTTCTTTGACATTGATGACTACTAATCTTTCTTTATGGTTATACGGAGTATATACTTCGAGACTTCAAAGGATTAGATCACTAATATAGAACAATAGACACACAATCATATTTGAAATGATCTCTAAAAAATTACACGAGGCGGCTATATCATAAATTTAGAAATTAAATGGATTTTACTGTATCTATATAGACTGATCTTAAGTTAGTATGACGTGATCACGTCGATAAAAAAAAAGGACTATATATGCATTTTTTGGTGATAATACTAGTCGTCTAGTTGAATAATATGCATAGTATATATAATTGAAATATATTGCTAGTACCAATTTGTCTATTTCTTAATGTATATTTTGGCCAATTTCGCCACATGCATGCTGATCGTGACACTTCAATTTGATTATTTGAATGTTTCTACTGATCATGAACAATTTAATATCCTCTTTGTTCGTCGTTGAGATGCCAATTGTACGTGCTAGTTCTCGCACATATTTACACACTTGCATTTTGTACGTATCATCGTGTCAGATACATGCCAACCCGAGTGCCATACATACAATGGATCGATTTCATGACTCTATCTATCGACCAAAAGTAGGGCAATATGTTTGGGGAAAGCTTCACAATGACACTCTAGTGTAATAAACTCGATCTTATCGTCTTGTGGAACTATAGAACTCGAAAAGAACTTGACTTTGAAGTATGATCGAGTAGCTAGGTTGTGTTCATTTGTGAAGTCATTGTAGCAATAAAAAGTGGAAATGTGCCACACATGCGCTTCAATTCCTCTAATCCCAATTCACATATTATACCTCGTCATATACTATTTTAGCCGAATATAATTTTTATGTTGAAAAAAGATACACGGAATTTAAACACCAACCTTTTTTACACTTTATGTGTCACCGTGTCAATATAGCATCATATAGGCTGATCTCAAACCCTCACTACTCAGACCGTGTTTAATATGGCTAATTGGCCACCGTCTACGGTTAAGATCATTAATTATGACACGATATTCTTATAATTCGAGAAGTGCCCGTCTTACAAGAATATGCTTCCACAAACCTAATATATCACACAAATTGTGTTTTATGAACCCCAAAAGTAGACTACTTACATATGTTGAAAAAAGATACACGGAATCTAAACATCAAATCAGTGTTATATAACTGGAGGGAAACATGAGAATTCAAACCCGAAACAACTCTCAAACAAGGCGACCGAACAAACACGAATTAGTGGCCAACCTTACTCCTCACTTAGATAAATTGGTATGGCTATGGACGGTGGTCATTTAGTAACAGTACAAGAGTAAATACCGAACACAAACAACTTTCATCAAATCGCACTGATATTAATAATAATAATCATAATCATATTTATATCTTAAAAAAAAATCATAGTATTATAAATTAGCACAAACCCATACCCAGGAATCTTCCCACCTTAAAAACTCACATCTATATGACTTCTCTTCCTTTCATTCTCAACCCCAAAAAAAAAAATGAACACATAACTATCTTCTTCTTCTCTCTGATTTGAGCTGTTTTTCTGTCTGTTACTAAAGTGTGTTACATACGCTTCTCTTCTCTTCTACTTTTACTTCTACTACTGCTTCAAAACAGAGTCCCCTGTTTGGAATTTTATTCCCCTGTTTCTATCAAGATTATTATCAGGTAAGTTATAATTATGGATGTTGATTAATCCCACTTCATTTTTATGCTTAATCTCTAATTTAAGCTTGATTTTATTTGATTAAAATTTAATGGGTACTTCAAAGTTTTGATCTTTAATGAAAATATTGAAAAAATGAAAATAAAACAGATTCTGGTGGATGTATATGATGTGATTCTATAAAGTCCTAACTTTAAGGAAGATTCTGATTTCCTGAAATTGAAATAAATTTCTGATTTTGCATATTTTTAATATAAAGATGGTACATAATCATTAAATTCAGAATTTTCTTTTGGAGTTTTAAGGTGGATAATATTCTTTTGTACCTTTTTTTTTCTGGATTTGATTCATTCCCTTTTTTGCTTGATTCATAAAATTGACACTTATAGTAATATCTGATTTTTAACTATATGGAAATGATCATATTTGATTTTTGTGCTAATTGAGCTAATTTCAGCATTAATTGCAAGGTTAGTATAAATAAAATGATAAAATGAGAAAATAATTAAAATTTAAAAACCATCTATTTATGCAATAAGTCAAGAACAAGTGAACAACTGACTTGTTGACTATAAACTTTATAAGAAGTGTCAAGAATAAGCTACCATTACAATATGGAACAAGGTTTAATTTTTCATGGCTCTCCACTTTGTTTTTCTTTTGAATTGTTATTAGTTAGAATTAGTGTTTATGTTGCTTTTTTATGATTATGGTAGTGGGGTTTATGTGTGTGTGTGTCTATTTTTATTGTTTAGTGGCGATTTTATATGACAGTTCATATTAGACGACCTTAAATCAGTTTCGGACTAGTGTAAGTGACTTAGACCAATTTTCAACTTATGGTCACTTATAACTAACGGGTAAAGAGCGTGTTCAGGAAGCTCATCATCGTCAGTGAAAATGTTGGAAAAGATGGAGGAGAAGTTCGACACGGCGAAAGTGATAAGAGAATTCGAGGAAAAAACCAAGAATGCGGAGCAAGTACAACGTGACACCTTGAGGAAGATACTAGGAGATAACGCGGATGCCGAGTATTTGCAGGAATTAGGGATGAATGGACGGACCGATGTCGAAACGTTTAGGCAATGTGTTCCTCTTGTGACTCACAAGGAGTTGGAACATTATATGCAAAGGATCATGGATGGTGATCATTCCCCTATCTTAACCGGGAAGCCTCTTACCAATATTTCCTTGAGGTACACTTACTAAATTATTATTTCCTACTCAGTAAATTATTAGTTACACCAGACGTAACAGTAACACTATGCTATTCCAAACATTTGTCTGTCTTAATAGTACAAAATAAAGTTTCGCGCACATATAAAGATGTGCGCGTCTTTATGGTAGTAGTACAAAGTTTTGTGTACGTGGGTACTTAGTGGGATATGTGATTTGATGTGTGCAGCTCTGGAACAACTCAAGGAAAGCCAAAGTTTGTGCCTTTCAACGATGAACTATTCGAAGACACTATGTTGATTTATCAGACGTCTTTCGCGTTTAGGAACAGGTAGATAATCTGATTTAATTTATAAGTTTCCGATATGTATGGAGCTGACATTTGTGTATCGATTTTATTTAGTTCAACTGGTTTCTAATCTTTTGATACGGTCGTTGTCGAATATTTGCTCGTTCTGGTTATATGCTACTTTTTCTTTTTGCTGATAACGCAGTTGCTGGTACTTCATTAGTAAGTGTGCATTTTGTAGCCATACCAATGAGATTTCCGCTTATTGGTTAAGATTGGGGTACTGAGTACGTTAGGTCCTTAAGTCATACCCCTTGAGTGACCCTTCCTTGTTGATTGAACCCCATATTATTGGACAAAAGTAGATGCCTTTAGCTATACACCAATGAGATACTAGCAAATTGGTTAAGATTGAGGTATTAGATACGTTCAGTCCTAAGTACGTGTCCTGTTGAAACCCGTATAGTAGTAATGTAAACGTTGTATACTTGTTTTTGTTTTGCAGAGAATTTCCAATTGGCAATGGAAAAGGGCTGCATTTCATTTACAGTAGCAAGCAGTTTAAAACCAAAGGAGGTTTATCTGCAGGGACAGCAACAACAAACGTTTTTCGCCACCCGCAATTTCGTTCCAGGATGAAGACCATACAGTCCCAGAGTTGTAGCCCTGATGAAGTGATTTTCGGGTCTGATTTTCATCAATCTTTGTACTGTCACCTTCTATGCGGGTTGTTAAACTACGAGGAAGTTCAATTTGTGTCCTCGACATTTGCTCACAGCCTAGTACAGGCATTTCAGACTTTTGAGCTGGTCTGGCAAGACCTGTGCTCGGATATTCGTGAAGGTATCCTGAACGAAAGGATAACAGACCCGAATATCCGAGCAGCTATGGCTCGAATTCTTAAGCCGAACCCTCAGCTGGCTGACATGGTATACAGAACATGTTCTGGCTTAAGCAAATGGTATGGCCTAATACCGGAGCTTTTCCCAAATGCTAAGTATGTTTATGGGATAATGACTGGTTCTATGGAGCCTTACTTGAAACAATTGAGACGTTACGCTGGTTGGCTACCTCTTGTGTGTGCTGATTATGGTGCTTCAGAGGGTTGGATCGCGGCCAATGTGAACCCGAGATCACCCCCTGAGTCTGCTACCTTTGCCGTGCTTCCAAATATCGGCTTTTTCGAGTTCATCCCACAGAGTGAAGTTAGAATCGGAGGTCCGGAGCCTAAACCGATTGGGTTAACCGAAGTCAAGGTTGGCGAAGAATATGAGCTCATTGTCACAAACTTTGCAGGTATGACCAACTCACTCTTTTCTACGTATTGTGTATTATCCCCTTCGATTTCTAGGTTCTGATAGACTATACGTTCGATTTGAATATGTGACGGAACTTGAAACTAAACATAAACATAAATAATCTGAGAAAATGAGGGGAGTAATTCTACATTTTCATGATTGTCTTTCTGAAAAGTGATAGGCAACAATATTGTTAAAATCCAAGGATGGGGCTCATGGGGCAATGCCATTAATCATACTCCGTAAAAATGGACTTATTATTTGGGAACGTCCCTACACATCATGTTGCCACTCATATCATGCAGTCCAATGTCATAGATACTCCTACTACATACTCTTCTTGAAACGCTTAAAGTTTATTCGCGATTTCGTTATCATCGTAGTTATCTTTTCTCTCATTTAGGTTTTTCCGGGGTGTCATATACTCTTACGTCCCATTTCTTCCTCCTCTGTCTAATGAGATAGCCTAGTAAACTTTTATCGGTTGAGAAAGTAGGGAAAAAAAAAAACCTCCGTACAATAATATTATTATGCGGAACACCGAACACCTAATGGAGACACCGGATCCCCACTTTACAATGTGTGTCTATTATTTGTTTATCTAAGTGTCTTATCTTCAACCCAAACATATAATGGTACTCTTTCTGGAAAACCATAGTTGAGGTACAATATCTGTCAGGTTGTGTTCCTGAGTGAACCAAGTGGTGGAATCATAGTCACTAATCTCACTAATACCGACGTCTTCTAGTGTTTCGGTTGTTATTAGCTCACTAATCACTATCAACGTCGCTCTTAATTATTGGTGAAAGTTTGCGCTTTCGCCCATAACTAGGCCCAGCAAAATAGTCTACAACTTGTACTAATATCATTAGTTTAGTCAATCTTGCTTAGAAAGATACTTTAAGGTACTAATTATAGATTAAGATAATTCTTGAACTCTGACAAAGTTGGAGCTGCACCAGCTGTTGAATTGACCTCTTTAGACTTTGGTGTCCTTTTCTCTTTGGTAAGGGTTAGTTTGCATACATTTCTAGATGATCCAAGTTTATGGGTTGGCTTAATTAATCGCTCGCTTTCAATACTAAACCAACTCATAAGAACAAAATCTTACTAATATCTTACTAATCTGATTGTTAATTATTTTATGCACCAGTTGGTATACGGCGTATATAATCAGTTAAATGGTTTGTTGCAAACTTGTCTGCTGTTTGTTTACTTCAATACTAGATAATGGAGTATTGTATCCGAGTCATGTTGGAGAAGTCGCATATTATTGCCAAATACATGCAAAAGGTCTAATGTTTCGACACATAATAGGTTGAGACGTTGAGTAACGTATACAATGTTACATTTTGCAGGTTTGTATCGATACAGACTAGGAGACATAGTCAAGGTAATGGGGTTCCACAGCAAAACACCTGAGCTAAAATTTGTATGCCGTCAAAACCTTGTACTTAGCATCAACATTGACAAGAACACTGAGAAAGATCTACAGCTTGCCGTAGAAGAGGCAAGCAAGTTACTGGTCACGGAAAAGGTTGATCTCATCGATTTCACGAGCCATGTAGACATGTCGAATGACCCAGGACACTATGTCATATTCTGGGAGCTAAGTGGTGATGCTGATGAGAATGTGTTACAGGAATGTTGCAACAGCTTGGACCGGGCTTTTGTCGATGCTGGCTATGTGAGCTCGCGTAAGGTTGGGTCTATTGGCGCGCTTGAGCTAAGGGTTTTGAGGAAGGGAACCTTCCACAAGATTTTGTTACATTACTTGAGTATGGGAGCTGCTGTTAGCCAGTTTAAGACACCGCGATGTGTTGGGTCTAACAACAAAGCTCTACTGCAAATAGTGTGTAACAATGTTGCTAAGAGTTACTTAAGCACTGCGTTTTGAGTAAATTTGAATTTGGAATTGTACACATTGCTGTATAAGTTTATATGGAAATCATCTTTCTTCACAAATCGCATAGCAAGAGATTATGTGTTCACCATCTTCCGACTTGTTCATCATTTGGTTTTTATCAAATAACTCGTGAAAGTGACTTTGTGGCTTTAAAATTGAAATCAAGTCAGCGTAATTAGAGATTTTGAGTTCATGTCTTAAAAGCTTAGCAGAAGTAGTGTTTTCGTTGGGATCAAAGCATGATCAAGTGTAGAGGTGGCCATTTGGCACTAAAAGCCCGGGCCCGCACTGACCCGGTAATGGTCAAGCCCTGGTCAAGGCACGGCCCGGCCCGGCATTGCACAGGCACTGGAAAGCCCGGTCAAACCCGGGCTAGTGCTAGTGCTCAGTTTTTCAGGCACTAGCCCGGTCAAAGCACTGGTCAAACCCGGCCAAGTCACTGGTCAAACCCGGTGAAGGCACTGGTCAAGGCACTTTTTTCCCTTTTTTTTTTTTTTTTTTTTTTTTAAATTTGGTCGACGAGGCCCGGCACTGGCCCGGTCAAACCCGGGTCAAAGCCCGGTCAAAGCAATGCGGGCTAGTGCCAGTGCCCCAAAAGTCGAGCACTGGCACTAGCCCGGTCACCTAGTGCTAGTGCTAGTGCTCGATTTTTGGAGCACTAGCCCGGTGAGGCCCGGCACTAGCACTGGCCCGCACGGCCCGTGGCCACCTCTAATCAAGTGTGTGACTTCCAATTGAGAATGGACCAAACCGTGGAGTTCGTTAATGGGCTAAAAACTGTATTGTAGATATGCTCTGCTTATAGGGATTAGGCCCATAGCAAAATGTCTGACAAATATTTGGGCTATAACATTCATCATTTATACAAGGGTTTTTTGCGAAACCCTACCTTTAAAAGTCCAAAATTTGCGAAATCCTACGTTTAAAAGAAAAAGTTGTAAAACACTACCTCAAAATAAAAATAGTTTGCGAAACACTACCTAAACACGTTTCTCCGTCTAAACTAACGGTTTCTCTGACATTGACCGTTAGTTGACTTACTTTCTTACCAACACTTTCTTACCCAGAATTGATTAAACCCCAATCAAGTCCACTTTCCCAGATTTCCCCCGAATCAAACCCCATTTTCCCAAATCACACTCAAACCCAAATTTCTGAAATTGATTGCCGCATAATTCGAAACAAAATTAATTAGATTATTTCCTGATTTCTTCTAATCGAAAATTGTTGGATGTAATTGGATGATAATGAAACAATTTTGCCCAGAAGAAGTTCGAAAAGTTCGCATGAAAATGATACGCAAAGTGAGATTGAATTTGTTAAAAGCAGGTTTGCAATTCGGCTACCGTGGTTCTGCATTGCGCAAGGCAACGAGGTGGCTTAGGCGCCAGATGAAGCTTGTGGCCGGCTGAGGTCGACGCTGCGAGCGGCAAAGACGGTGCGCGTGGTTGAAACCACCGTGACTGGCTGGGCTGTGACTGGCTGAAGATTGGTAGGCTTATGGTGGGTGAGGGCTTCGACGGGCTGGACTCGTGGTTGATAATCAATTTTGTTAGGTTGGGTTTGATTTGGGAAAATTTGGGTGTGATTTGGGGAAAATCTGGGAACTTGGGTTTGATTGGGGGGAAATGTGGGAAATTAGGTTAATTTGGGGAAATTTTTAGTTGGGTAAGTAAATCGATTTTGGGTAAGAAAGTGGTATAAGAAAATAGATTGACTAACGGTCAATGGTGGAACCACCGTTAATTTAGATGGAGAACCGTAATTAGGTAGTGTTTCGCAAACTATTTTTATTTTGAGGTAGTGCTTTACAACTTTTTCTTTTAAAGGTATGATTTCGCAAATTTTGGACTTTTAAAGGTAGGGTTTCGCAAAAAACCCTTTATACAATCATTGATAAATGAGAAAACAATCGTACTTGGGGATCGTTTATCCCATTTTGTGCTTCATATTTTGTCTCACTATCTCGTTCTTTGGCATTGTAAGTAGTCACTAAGATAGCTTGTCAGGCAGCAAGGGCATTGCCGGTGTATTTTTGACCCCGTGTTGCTCCTTTAGCCAGGTAGTGAAATGAGACACCAAACGAATCAGAAAATCAATATCGAGGAGTGCCACTCATAAATCAAACCAAATCACATAGGTTCATCTCTATGAGAAGCATAATCATACAAAATTAGTAAGGTATTAATGTATGCATGCATGAGACTTGAAAATATGAAATTGAAACTGCATTATCGCAGGGTTTAGTTACTTAATGGAGACATACCATGTAGTATGATTCATTGATTCATATGAGTAATGTATGAGAATCAAGGTCCAATATCAAAAAAATTGGCACTAAATCAATAGTACCAAACAAGATATAGAAAGCTTAGATCTGTCATTTTCTGCAACAAATAATTGATACTCAGATTTAGCAGCATCTTTGCACATTTTGTAGGATCATCATTGTAATTACTAACAACTTAATAACATGCACCAGTGGATCAGTCCAAATAGTAGTGTTATGGATGGTCGGCTGATCCTCCAAATAAGTAAATAAATCATAAAAATCGTTCATTTTCTCACCAAAATGTCTTATACAGAGTATCTTCTTAATTACAATTTATTTTACATTTATTTTGACCCTTTATTCTAATCAGTCAAAATCCGTCACCATAACAACTCACACAGTTACACTAACTCTATAAATTGAAAAACAATCTCCACATGAAAAATCTCCCTCTTAGTTGTGGGACACACAACTACACAAGACAAAAAATGTGTTGGTGTCTCACATCTCTCGCACACTCTCACTCCCTATCAGATTAATCCCTATATATATCTATCATCATATGTCATGTGTTTCGATCATCGTGATTCATGAGGTAAGTAGTCTTTGTACTTCCTTGTTTTCTTGATCTTTTGCGGCTTTTGCTGTAACAATCCTAAATTTTCGTCCAAAAAGTGTTAGGTATATATTGTCATCAACACTATATACAAAAAAAAAAAGGCTATTTTGCGATTAGAAAATCGTGTACCAAAAAAATGGCAAGATACAAGAGAAATGTTAGCAACGACGAAGAAATGATTGAGTGTGGCAAAAGTTTAAGAGTATGGGATTGTGGGAGCCCATTGTACGACTCGTACGAATTGGCTTCCTTAACCCATTTGATCGAACGGCACCTAATGAGCCACCCATCACTCACTACCGGAGGATCCAGCAAGCGGTTCAAGATGTATCAGTACCATCAGATGAAGCATGCATCGACGACCATGGCCGCGGTTTCGGCATTGAATGGGTCGGGGTCGGGAGATGGGGTTCGGTTTAGTGGGTGCATGGGAAACTATTTCATAGGGAGGAAGAAGAGAGGTGGTGAACGAGTTAAAAAGATTAAGTCCAAGTCTAAGAAGCTTACGGCTCTTAGCATAAACTGGTTTATGTAATGGCCTAATTAATGATGGCTCTTATCTTATTGTGAGATTTGCATGAAATAAAACTAATTTTTTATATGTCTTCAATGTGATGATTTACTCAAGAAAAAAAAAATACAGATTATTTTACGGATTCTAAATAAAAAAGAATAAGGTTGATTTTTTTTAATGAAAAAATGGAGTGCTTATACCATGCACCACGGTGCACAATGCCCATGGTGCACCTCCTCACAATAGAGGAGTAGGGACTACACTTAGAATAATTTAAATTATTCTGAGAAATATTGATTACGTGATGGAGCATAATTTGCGAAGGACAATTTTGCGAGCTTAATCAACTTTCATTTTTGCATCCATTAATACACAGAAAATCAACATCTTCGATGTAATTTTGTATAAGTCGGTCCATTAGCATTAGCGAATGGCCTGATTAGTTAACTATTAATAACTCGGAGCTATGACCCAATTAAATGAAGAAGTTTACATAATAAGTACTCAAGTGTTAATTTGCAGTTGTATTAATGCAAATGTAGCTAATATTTCTACTACTTATGATGATCGAAATAGAGCAAAAAGTGCAGTAAATGCGTGCATTAAAATTTGATGGAGAATGATTGAATACGCAATAGTAGATTAGTAAAATAGTACTTGCCTTTACCATGCACCGCAAAGGTAGATTAGTAGCTTCAATTATACGACGGGCCTGTTTCGAGAAGGACGATGGAAAAGGAAACGGGTAGTATGGGCCTGAGGCCCAGTAGCTCTTTGTGATAAAATCCGGCTCTACTTTTATATTGGGCCTATTGGATCAATAGTAGAATACTGGCCTTTTCCGGGATTTTTGGTCCAAAAAGTACCGTTGCCTAAATTTTGTGACCATCTTTCATTCAAGGATTTAAATGGCTTGACAAAATTACCCTCATGAACGTTGGAGTTGGCTCGTTGTGAAAGTTCATAATAAGATTATAAGATAGTTTTAATATTTTATGGTCAAAGCGCATAGAATCGTTGAAAAATGATCGTTGTAAAATCAGCTCACAGATGACGTGTTAAATCAAAGTTAGTACCTTATTACAAACTTGAATGAATGAACTTGTATTCAGATAATGAGATGGTCAGATGGTGTATCTCGATTCTCGAAAGAGTATTTCTATTCACGAAAGTATTGACAAATCATGTCCTTACAAATTCGTGTTCTAATTTGGTGGCACATACCTATACAACATAGTGCATAAACCATTGTTGTAGCTCTCAAGCAGTAATAATCATGACTCGTATGTGAGTTGTGACTACTTACCATCAACATCTAAATTTCCTAATACAACTTGGAGTACAAAAACATATAAAACCGACATTAATACACCGTGGCAAACTTGCAGCCCACCAAACTTGTTATGAATAATGATTGTCCTATTATTATGAAAAATCACAATGATTACTACGTCTTTCATATGTTTACAAAGTATTTAATTATGTGGTACTTAACTTAATACTTTGCTAACTCCCCTTCTTAAGCAAAAGAGCCAAACTGAAGAGACAAGACAAGATTTTGGAACTAGACAAACATATAGTACGAAAGTACTATCTTAATGATGCCCGAAAAAGCTCTTCTTAGTTAGCTTGTCTCATCATATAAACTCATCTACAGAAATCCACGAGACTTTTCAAACGGTTAACATTTGGTTTGAATATGTAATTTAGTGATAAAGCTTGCCTTAATCTTCTCGAGTGAATTACTCTTTTTAGTAGATCAAACTACAACTTAATTGTTCTAGCCTCAATGAAAACCGTTTCTCAAATAAGTTGACTCATTTATCATTCATACTCGAAAAACTATGAATTATATAGAATTCAGTATTTGAAATTTGATATTACAAGCATGTACAATATCTAGGGAAACAACATTTCTTACTTATCACAATTTTTATGTCTCTACTTGAAGTTGAACTCATAATCTTTTCTCCCAAAACAATACTCCAACAACTAGACCGGTCGACTCCATATACGGAAATAATTAAAAGCTGGGTTATTCATTAATTTCATTGTTTAAGGTGTACAAGATCTTGTAGATGGATTTTTTGAGGATTAAATTGCATGGGTCAAAAGGAGGGAGACTGCTTGAAGACAAAAAGGATGGTGGTGGGTGGCGAGTGCTTGTATAATGGTAGGGACTGCACCACCCAATCACTCCCGCTATTAGCTCATTCATGACCCTACGAGTTTAGGTTTAATAACCTCATAATCCTATATTTATGTAAACAAAACATATGTCTAACTTTCAAAATATTATTGTTTTCCTTGCCAAAATGCATACTATACCATGATGTTAGGTCATAGCTGTCGGTGTATTGGGAGAAGACTATACTTTCTTTGGACAAGCATTACAAGATTGACAAGTTCGCAACATTTGAGTCACGATCAGTCCATCACTTATGCAGACTTGCTAAGAGTACTACGTTATCATAATTATTAATCGGTATTGTAATACTGTTGTAGTAACAAATTGCGAAATAAAGTCGGTAAGGCAGTCATTTGAATTGACCGAGTCTATCACAAGGCCTTTTAGTTATAAAACACTTTCAAAATCAATGAGGGTAGGCAAATATATCAAGTTCGAACCTCAAAATCCTTTCCCATTTCAGTCAGACTCACGTGTCTTAACGTAAGGTTTGAATGAATTTGTGTGCATATCACGTAAAAATTAAATGAACATGTTAACATTCCGACGACACTTTTCGAGTCCATTTAAGTGTAATTGATCTTTGAAGTTATCAATTCAAGTCCAAATTGTTTATTGTTAAACAACCACTAAGAAATTTCATCCATACTATGACAAAACATTATCAAATTTCATGCACACTTCTTAAAATAATGACTCTTCAAACAATCTTTATCAACATTCCTCAAATTTCCACAACATCCAAAACCCCTCTTTCCCTTTAAATCCTCCTAATTCAAGTCTAGTCACAATTTCAAGCATCGAATAAATAAAGAAGAGCATAAAAGAAGTAACTAAAGATAAAGAAAAGCAACACATTGTCCTTCACCTTCACATTCACACTTCCAATCCAATATTCCAACCACACCCAAAACGACCTCGTTTCACCACCCAACTTGCAATTTTTTGCCCCCCATTTCTTTCACTTTTTATCATCAAAAACAGCAAAAACTTGATGTTGAAAGACCACTAAATTGGCAAAGGAATCCCAACCCCCAAAATTGTTTGATTTTTTTCTCTTTAAACATGAAAAACCCCAGAAAATAAAGGACTATACTGGGTCCCACTCCCCCAAATTTTACATCTTTTCATTTTTTATTCATTTATTTCAATAAATAAATACTAGTACTTTTTAATTTATTTATTGTTTTTTTTTTGTCTCCAAATTTAGCTGTAGAAGTAGTACAAAACAGATAGGAAGTAATGTAACTTTCAGTCCTAAGTTTCAGTACAAAATTATTTACTTTGGAGCCATAATAATTAATGCTTTTTTTTTTTTTTTTTATATTTGTTGGGTCAATTTCTTTAGTTCACATTTTTCCCACTTAAAAAAGCACAAAAACAAAAGAAAGAAAAAAAGACAAGATTTTTCTCTCACTAAGAAAATTTTATAAAACATAGAAATGAAAGATTTGTTCTTTCTTGTGTTTTGCAACAAGGGAATTCAGTATCTTCTAGATCACACTGATGCAATTAATCAGTAAAAGTTACTTTATAATTTAATTAATTCATTTTTTTTTGAGATCATAGAAAAAAAAAAAAATGGAGGAAGCCTCAAAAGTGAGGTTAGTTCGTTGCCCAAAGTGTGAAAATCTTCTTCCTGAGCTTCCTGATTACTCTGTTTATAAGTGTGGTGGTTGTGGTGCTATTCTTCGAGGTAAATTTTAGTTACCCTTTTTGTCATTTTTGTTTTTGAGTTATTTTTTCATGTAAAGATTTGATCTTTTATTGGTTAATTTAATGTATTTTGTTAGTTAATAGGGGTAAGGTTTGCGTACATCTGACCCTCCCGGGAATCCCGCCCGTGGACGGGCGGGATTTGGACTGGGAGGGGGTAGTGATTGTTGTTGGGAATTTGGAATGCATTACTGTTTGGTTTTACTTTTTTACCCTGGTTAAATTGTTAGCTTATTGTAGTATTGGATGATTTGTAAATGTGCAGCGAAAAAGAAGGGAAATTTGGATGGTGGGAAAGGGGTAGAAAGGTCAGATGAGGAGAATGTTGTTGGT
Source organism: Spergularia bocconei (assembly GCA_963457585.1). Taxonomy (NCBI): domain Eukaryota; kingdom Viridiplantae; phylum Streptophyta; class Magnoliopsida; order Caryophyllales; family Caryophyllaceae; genus Spergularia; species Spergularia bocconei. The sequence continues at coordinate 23,606,718 of OY734947.1, forward strand.
GTTGTTGCTGAGAAATCTGAGAATTTGACTGAGAAGTCAGGAGATTTTGTGGTGAAGGGGGTAGTTTGTGGTGGTGAGAATGGGGAGGGTAAGGTGATTGATGATGAGGGTAGTAGTAGTAGTTGTAGTGAAGCTGCTGTTGAAAGTTTTGGGAAGGATTGTAAGAAGGAAGTTTCGAAAAGTGAAGTTGAAGTTGAGGGCCTGGATTTTGGTAAATGTGAACTTGGTAATGGGAATGGGAATGGGAATGTGGTCTCTAGGGTTAATAAGTTGGAAAGCCATGTCGATAATGCAAATGGATTGAGGAAATCGGGTGGGGTTGTGGAGCGGAATCTGAGTGATATAAGGGAGGAAGGGCGATTTGGAAAGATTCGACGAGGGTACTTGGATGAGATGAGGTCTTCGAGTTCAAATTATGTAGGTGAAGGTCCGGCCAAGTATGGTTTTGGTGTAGATTCTAGTTCTAGTTATAAAAGAGAAGCCAGTGGAGGTACTCGAGCTGAGGAGGTGGAACCTGATCGAGAGGAGCTGTTGAGGAAATTGGAGGAGTTGAAGGAGCAATTGAGTAGGGTTCAAAATGGCAATGACAAGTACCGCGAAAAAGTTCCTACAGAACACAGGATGCCTCCTCCTCCTGAAGCTTATGTTGAATCAGAGGATTATTTATATGATCATCCAAGTGCATTTCACCAGGTTTCAAGACAGTTTTCTGCTCCTAATAAGCATGTTGCCGGTGGAGCACCTTATGTTGATCGATATCATGAACCATTTGCACTCCACCATAGGTCTGATATGCCACCTACTCATGGTTATCACAACTCAATGTATGGCCCAAGCTACGGCCCAAGTTATGTTCCTAGATATGAAGATCCATTTGAATCTCAAATGTACCGGAGACCTCCACCACCAAGGATCCCTAGTCACCATCAGTATATGGGTCCCGAGCTAGACCACTTTGAGTCAAATCCATATGATATGCCTCCCAGTCACCATTCTTATTATGGATTGTATGACCGACAACAGCAAGTTCCACCACAAGTCCCACCATCTGCCTTTGGCAATAGAAGGTTGCCTCCCGTTCCTAACAAGCCTGTGCCATCCCATCCTGAACCCCGCAGTCCATTTGGCTCACTTGGTTATAATTCTAGGCTTGTTAATACTCCTTCTTTGGGTTCATGTGAACCACAGCCTCCCACAAGGTGGCCAAGTGACCTCAAACATGAAAGAAATGCGCGTGCTCGCCCTCAAAGGGTGATCCTAGCTCACGGACATCGATACCGTCCTGTAGCTGGTGGTGCCCCATTTGTTACATGTCGGAATTGCTTTGAATTGTTGAAGTTGCCCAAAAAGGTGTTTAGCAAGATGGGTACGTGGCAAATGTCATGTGCCGCATGCTCTTCCGTAATCTCTTTTGCCATTTTGGATGAAAAACTTGTTTCTGTTGACGAATCTGCGAAGGAAACAAATATTGCTCCTGTGGATAGTGTCAATGAGATGCCGCCTCAAAGACATTTAAAGCGGGATAATGCTAGTTATTGCTCTGAAGACTATGCTAACTCAGTATATGATTTTCAAGCTATGGATCGTGATCCTGCTTCTTCATCTACCTACCGTGTAAGCTCTAGCAAGTCTGAAGAAATGCATCACTCAGTCTCTGCTACTACTTCCGAGGATGAACGGTTATCAGATGAGTTGCCAACTATACAAGGAGTTGCCTTTTCAGCTGAACCACCCGAAAAAGCTGCCTCTTCACCTCCTCCCCTGGGATCACCTCCCCAAGACCCTTTTGATTACACGTCCAAATATCGTGCTGTAAGTCGATGTGGAAAAGGGAATTTGAGTAGTCGGTCTGATCAAGAGAGGGTTTTGACGAACAAGAGCACCTTGCGGCAAAATTCTCTGAAGGAGTCATTGGCAACTGAGATGGAAATGTCACATGAGTACGCTAATAGTAGGTTATCAAAAGATGCATCAGAAAAATGCCAACAAGATGATCAGCCGAAAGGCAAGAAAGGGGATTCATTCTTGGCTGGAATACTAAAGAAGAGCTTCCGGTCCAGCCAGAACGGTGAAAGTGCAAAAAAGAATGTGATGGTTAACGGGAATCTCATACCAGATAGATTGGTCAAGAAGGCAGAAAAGCTCGCTGGTCCTGTGTATCCTGGGCAATACTGGTAAGTACTTATTATGCGGATTTTGCTGAAATCTCTATACCATTTCGAATCTTTACAGACTAGCCTAAATGGCTTGAGCTATATTTACCAATGTTCTTCTACAGCGGTAGTAACTATGGTGACATTTAATAAGTTAGCTTACTATATCACTGATCTAGGTTTAGATTGTATGTCTCTGTGTTGCATATTTAATGTTGCATGTTTGTCTGATTAATTGCGTATTCTTTATAACCTCCGGCGCTCCTGCCCACCTCCTTGGAGGAAGAAATGGAGAAAAATGTTGAAGCTTAGCTTCCTGGCGTGCTTTGTCAGATATATTAGCTGTGAAATGGTCTTTTTGTTACGTGATTATACTTTTTTGAAGCTCTGACAGCCATCTGTCCCATTTAATCATGTCAGCCCACCTTTGACATGGCATTGCAGATTCAATTTGTCTCGTCTAACTGTGGGCTTGGCAGCTGCTATAGTACATATGAGCTTGAGCCTTAATATCTACCTATCAAACTATGACATACTTCTTTATCCTGAAGAAAAGTTGATAAGTTTAGAATTTTGGAGGGGAAAAGGCAACTGGGATCCTATTCACGCCTCTTTAAACAAAGAGATAAACGCAAATGATTTCTGAGTTATACACTAATTCTACAAATGCTTTAACCCTCTCGTGGATAGTTTCATCATATCGACAATATACAGAAGCACCAAGCAGTATGTTTTTTATTGTAGCGCAAGTTTAAATGGATGTCTTTTTACTGTATAAATTTCTTTGGTCTAATTTGCTGAGTTTGATTGAGATCTCGCTTTTCCTACTCTGGACGTTGCAAATTTGAATATGCTATGCACTGTGCAGTATCCTTGCTTCTCAAACTTTGCATGTATTGCTTAGGCTGGATGACTATGGGCTTTGGAATAACTTGTTTCTTAAAATTCTATTTTTCCAGGTATGATTACCGAGCCGGATTCTGGGGTGTCATCGGCGGGCCTTGTCTTGGAATTGTTCCTGTAAGTTTTGCAGTCTTCCTGACTTCCATCTGCAGTTATTAATTTAACTTATTCTATTTTGGTGTAGCTTTTGTTCTGAAATTTTGAATCTTTCCTACATTATGCAGCCATTTATCGAAGAGTTCAACTATCCCATCCCAGAGAATTGCTCTGCTGGAAACACTGGAGTGTTTGTTAATGGGAGAGAACTTCATCAAAAGGATTTGGAATTACTTTCAACTAGGGGACTTCCAGCTATCAGGGATAGATCGTACATCGTTGAGATTACTGGGAGAGTAGTTGATGAAGACACCGGTGAAGAACTTGACAGCCTTGGCAAACTTGCTCCAACGTAAGTTTTGATTTCCTCTTCTGCCAGCCCCATATTTGAAACAATAAAAGAAAGCAACCCACACAGACACACACACAGGAAATGGTCAATTGTCGTCAAATCTCTGTATATTATCCTTTGGTTAGTTTATAATGGGGAAATTTATTTCGCTATACAGTAGTAAACACAATGACTTAGATTGGGTGACTCTGATGAAGGGGTTTCATTCTATTAGGCAGTGTTTTAATGGAGTTGCTTGTGATAGCTGCTGGCCTAGACAAAACTGTTAGTCCTACTTCCATAAATACGTAAATTTGCTGATTAGCTTTCAAGTTAATAATATCTGCCAACACTCGGAAAGTAAATCCTAAACACTCTTGGAATGGTTGTTGTGTTAGCTAGAGTCGCTATCTAGATCCCTTTTTTGTGTGCTGCTAATCTATGTAGTTGAGCTTTCATACTCGATCTGACACAATTGATGACTTCTGATATTGTACAGGATTGAGAAGGTGAAACATGGGTTTGGAATGAGAGCACCAAAATCAGTTACTTAGAGTTTAAGCATTCGCGGAAGTATAAGCTCTACCTAAATGCTTCTGTACCAGCGACAGCGTTAGAACCTGTTCTAGAAGCTGAAAGTTTCTTGATCCTGCTGTGCTATCAGGTGGTTCGTTAAGGTTT